>JASBQO010769680.1:0-18307 GCA_030265035.1 Desmognathus wrighti
AATCAGGGGGTTCTGCTTTGCGCTGGAGGAAGGAGACTCTTAAAGGGGTATTAACCCTTTTTCCTTTTTTGTCTCCTTCTCTCCAGGAATCACATCCCTATCCCCCTGAGGTGTCTCACTGCTGCTGACGGGCGTTGGGTCACCCCCTCTTGTATGTCTCAAGTGAAAGGGGGGTGACTAGACATTGGGGAGCAGCGGACTATCGTCGCTCACACGACCAGGCCTAACAGACATAACATTGGTTATATGGCAAAGTTTGGATGCATTCTTCAGATCAAGCCCCTCTTTCTTCAAGAGCGGAGTAACACTGACTAGTTTAACATTGACAGGTACAATATGAGAAGAGGGGCTGCGAGGATATTAAGAACCAGTGCTGCTCCTCCTAACTGGTCAGAACTGGCATTAGTTCAATACTGGAAAAATTAAGTACTTGCGTTGACCAGTTTTTAAAACCCAGAAATCCCAAAAATGCGACCTTACATAAATGCATATGTTCAACTTAGTGGAAGGAATGGTGTTTAACAGTGAGAAGATGCTATTAATGCCTGTCAATAGACGTTGAATCTTTGTATACAGCTATTCCGCAAAAAGAAACCCTGTCAGTAGTCAAAAAGGTTTTAGAAAGCAATGCTGATCTTAATCGACAGATTGGACCCTTTATTACGTGCGCCGCCTCCTTGGCTTTGACGAAAAATTCCTTCCAGTTTGAAAAGCAATTTTACATGCAGGGTGGTGGCACTGTAATGAGTGCCACAATCTCCCTCAAGTCTCACAAACCTGCACTTGTCTAATTTTGAAGATTTATTCATGTATACTCCTTCCAACCCATTTACTGATCCGTTGGTGTGCTACCAACGCTACAGTGACAATATCGTTATTGACTGGCGCAGATCAAAAGAAGAGTCCCAGGCATTAGTGGGTTGGATGAATTCTTTGGACGCGAACCTGAAGTTCACCAGTAAAATACAAACCAAATCCATTACGTTTTTGGATCTTTGTATTTATGAAAAACAAGGTAAATTAACTACCACACTATATTGCAAACCGACACAGAGCAACTCCCTGTTGGAGTTTGAGATTTTTCATTCCACCTCACTTAAGGAGAATTTGCCCTTTTCACAATTTTTGAGAATTCACAGAAATTACACTGGCAAGGAACAGTTTCAAGAACATGCAGAGATATTATCAAATAATCTAACTGATCGAGGATACCCTAAAAAGGTGATAGGACATTGTGGAAAGAGAGCTTCCAATGCAAATTGAAAGGCACTTCTAGAGGAAAACACTTGTGAGAAGTCTGATAAACTGGTTTTTGTTAGCATTTTTGACAATCTATATTTTAAAATTAAACAGAGTATCCTAAAACGTTGGTGGATTTTGGACACTGGTGACATGAAATTTGAAAAGCCACTATTTGCCCTTAAAAGAAGTGGTAATTTAAAAGAAAAATTGACCTCCAGCAGAACGCCTGATTTGAGTCATTCCTGGCGCCCACTAACACTGAATCATGGCATTTTGATCGCATCATTGGAAACTATGCTTGTGGGAATTTTTCCATATGTCCGTTTGCAATCAAATCAAAAGAAATTGATCTAGGGAGAGAGAGGAATTGGCCTCTCTGCACACAAATTGTCTTACGAAAAATGTGATCTATGTTATCGTGTTCCCAGGTGGGCTACGTTACGTGGGTCAGACAATTAGTACAGTACGAAAAAGGCTCGTAGAACACTGAAGCCATATCTGACAACAGGTCCTCACAGCACCCACATTATGTACAAATTGGACATAACAAGGATGAAATACAGAGGTGCGTCCTAGAGGTACAAAAGGGAAGTCTGATTATGAGATTCAGTGTAAACTAAATAGATGCGAGAATCTTTCATTTGAATACGCACCTCACGCGATCGAATTGCGATTTTCAATGGCATGAGACTTCATAAATTAAGATCATTGTGTGATCTGCCCGAGACATTTTATACCTGTATGTTAGGCATGTTTCCATCATAATAGTGACATGAGAATTCAATAGGATGTTTCATCTTTGATTTATAGGAACAAATATAAAGTAGCATTGTAAAAATAATTTTTGTAACTTTTTTGTAGGATGCTGTACAAATTGCGCTCAGTTGCCTAGATGCGACTATTGCGCTTTTGTAAGGAAATGCACGCTTATAGGTCAAGGTAGGCTGATTCCTATGGGGGGTTTTTCTTTCTGATGCTGCACACATATGTGGTTTGCTTATTGATGAGCCTGATGTTCGGTTATCCTTCCAACATGGCATTTTGAGTATAGTATGCATGTGCATGCGCTCCGTTCAACCACCTGTTAGCAACCACGCGGTCTAGTTCCCAGAGGGAGGACCACTAATTGACAAATTGGCAATAAATGTTTACAGTTAGTAAAAAGGCAGTGTATGCTCAGGTTTTGATTCCTGGTTGTGACCACGAAGCAGTGGTGTGTTAGTTGGCAAGTTTTGTGAAAGTAAGTGCAAGTTTTATTCCCCTCTGTCGTAACAGTGAAGCCTAATTTGTTGTGTGCTGTGGATTTTCAAGGTGCTTTTTGTGCTTTTTTTGTGTAGATTTACACTGGCTGAGGTGCGAGTAACAAGCTTGTTCCCCTGGCTGTGAATAGGCTTGTTTTTAGGAAGTAAGTATTGTCTATTTTTGGTCGGCAGAGATATACAATATTATTTCTATGGTGGTCTAGTAATCTGAGTGTTTTTATGGTTTGTGCAGTAACACAGTGATGTGTCTACAAGCATTCATTGCCAGGTGCACAGGTTAGGCCATTCGCACATCAATATATGATCACATCTGACTACGTTGGCGTGTGGTTTTTTGGGTCAGTAGCCAAAATTGGGTTCTTTAAAGTCGGGGGTTTCCTTTTAACATTTCCATTATTAATTTTGTGTATGTCTTCCATTTTAGATCACAGAGTAGCGCATTGAGAAGAATGGCAGCCTCCAAAAAAGGTTGGGTTTACAGGTTTTTTTAATCTCTGTTGCATCACCTTTTTAAGAGTAACTTCAAGTTTTTCTAGATTCTTAAAACAATGAACATAGCATATAGATAGTTTTCTTAGTAAAGTCATATATGCTTGTTCTTCTAGGACATAGCAGCCTGGCCGGCCTCCGACGAACCCCGTGTGATCCACTTACATCTTAATACTTGGGTTCACATTTTTCCCGGCTTATTAAGGTACATATTACAATGTAGTCCCCAAAGAAAAACTTGGAATATCACCTCACTACTCCAACAATATTAGTTAGATCAAATTATATAAAGAGGTTTATAAGCAAAGGAGACACCGTTTTAATGGTTATTAGGCAGTTTTACATTGTTTACATTTGTTATATGGTCAACCATCTTCCCAACTAAATTGGGGACAAGAGTCAATATTGGGATGGTAGAATTCAGCGCTATTATAGGCCTCAGGATAAAATGATGAAGACAAAGCTTCAAAGTAAAAAAATACTAGTAAAAAGGAGATTCTAGTACTAAGAGGTCAGGTTTGCATAATAGTGTAATGATGTCTTATGTTGTCTTTGTTTGTTTTGTGTTTTTAGAAGATGGGGATAACCGTCTCTTGAATGCAAAGTCTAGGTAAGTTTGTGGATGTTGTCATTCTCTGTGTTCTCACCAGTTAGGAGAGCAATACTGGTTTTTAATATCCTCCCCACCCCACTTCTCATTAAATGAAGGGGTTAAGTTGCAGTGGTTCTCAAACTTTTTCATGCCATGACCCACTGAGCAAAAAGAATTTCTGTCGGGACCCCATTGACTGACAGGTAATTCAATTGGAGCGCTACTGAGCAACAAATATTTGACCCACGACCCAAAAACATGTATTTCACCTGTTATTTGGCTTATAAAACCACTGATGTTAACGTATACTAACCCTGCATGACCCCCTTTCCTGGCTCTCAGTCTGTGAACCTACTGCCATGGCTCCGCAACCCAAAAAAGGGTCACGACCCATAGTTTGAGAACCACTGTTTTAAAGGGACATTTCGGACTTGATTACGAGTTGGACGGTAAGTATGAACCGTCGGTAAAACTGTCGTTAAGACAGTTTTACCGATGGTTTACATTTAATGACATATTACAAGTTGAATATGTCGGTAAATAATGGAAATATCGGTAATTACCGACATTTCCATTACTGTCAGATTCCGAGATATTTACCGACATTTTTATGTCGGTAAATATGTTGGTAATCTATTGAAAATTAACGGCTTCTACAGAGCAGTCGTTCATTTTCCAAAACCACGCCTTGTGCCCCTAAAAATATAGGGGCAACACAGGGGCGAGTTAATCCTGCCCCAGGATGGCCTGGGCAGGATTAACTATTACACACCTGCCCACTTGAAAATGCCCTAAGGGCACTTTTAATGGGCAGGTGTGAAACCATCTGTAACTGTTGGATGACAATATTGTCATCCAACAGTTACCGATGGTTTTACCGTTGGTGTTACCAATGGTATTACAGACGGTTTTTGTAAAAATGGCGGTAACAGTAGAACTGTCAGTAATTCCGACAGCTCTACCGTTAAAGACATTTTAAACTTGTAATCTGCCAGTAGCCAGATTATCGAATTGGTCAGTAATGGTAAAACTGTTGATAAGTTTTTACCGACAGTTTTACCGTCCAACTCGTAATCAGGCCCTTAGTGTCTCTTTTGAGTTTTTATTAATTAATGCAGAGGATTGAATTGTTATTTCTCCTTTGTTCAAAAAACCAGCTCCATCCGGTCATGGATGAAAGGGTGAGGTTCTAATGTATATATATGTTTGTTTCCAGAAATCCCGAGTTCGCTTGAAGAAAAAGAAGAGTGTACAAAAAAGGATTTTAACACTTTGCACTTTGTGATGTTTTTATATTAAGAATGAAATATTGTGACTTATGTTATCTATGTGAATAGTTTGAATAAGGACTGTCGTGCTGCTTGGTTGGTGTTTTCTATATTTGTGCAGAGAAAAAGTAGGGTATACTTCCTGATGAATGTCAAGATTGGGGTTATGTGTCTGTAACGTGCGTGTCAAAGTGTTTTGTACCTCACAGCAAGACAAAAGAACTGTGTGAATAATAATATTTTGCACTGATGCAGCCAGTGTTTAAAGCTTTTAAGGTAACCATAGTAGCCTTATATATAAGTTACTTTGTCATCCGCCGGCAATCCTGAAATGCCATTCCCTATAACTTTTAAACCGTAAATGCTTTCATCCTAAAATTTTGCAAGCAATTTGGTTTTAGCCAATCTGAAGTTTTTTTGCAAACTTTCAAAAACATAGCATTTATGGTTCAAAAGTTATTTAAAACGAAAAAATCGAGGTGTTTCAATGCAAATCTCACAAAGGGAAATAACCCTATTTTTGCTCGTATCCACAGCCTAAACCGCTCAAACAATTTTCACACAATTTTTTGCATTTCGGGCTGGCAAGGATTTATTATGTGCTTTCCCTAAAACCATGAAAATCCGTTCAGGGGTTAAGGGTGAATTTTTGCGTTTTCAGAAGAGGAGGTCACATTCCACATATAGATTCTCTGCATTCCAAACATTCTTTGGACTGTGGAGAAAGTGTTTGGGCAGCCATGTTTTTTTCCCTTGCCTTTAAAAATGCGCGGCAAATTTGCAGCCACATTTTTGTTTTTTTGGCCGTTTTTGAGCCATTTTGAGTCAAATAAGAGCCAGGCAGCAGGTTACCAGCATGCTCCCACGAATGCCTAGTTTTATTTGGGCCAAAATGGTTCAAAAAGCACTTTTTTAGTATGCCTAACCTACACCATTTTAAGGTCAGGCATGCTATTTCAGTGCAGGCTGATTTATATCTGCAGACATAAATTTAGGAACACTTTTTTTATTTTCTTGCATTTATGTCATGGACAAAAATTGCAGAAAATAAAAAATATATATATTTATGTCCATGGACGTAAAACCAGGGGAAAAACATATATTTTTTTAATATTTCTTTTTGCTTGCATTTATGTCCGCAAACATAAAGCCAGGGTAAAAAAACTCAATTTTTTTTGTATTTATGTCCACGGACATAATTCCGGGACGAATCTTTTTTATTTATTTTTTGGGGGGGAGGTGCGCAAAGTAGCACTTTACCGACAAAACACCTATCACATTAGGGGAGGTCGCCAAAACACCTATCGCCAACTTATTGGGGAGGTGTTGTGAAGTGGCACCTCATCGCCAAAACACCTCTCGTCATCCCATTGGGGAAGTGCCGTGAAGCGGCACCTCACCACCAGAACACCTATCGCCAACTCATTGGAGGAGAGACCACAAAGCGGCACCTCACCGCCAAAACACCTATTGCCAACTCATTGGGGGAGGTGCCGCAAAGTGGCACTTCACTGCCAAAACATCTATCACCAACTCATTAGGGGAGGTGCCGCTTCACGGCATCTCACTGCCAAAACACCTATTGTCATCCCATTGGGGAAGGTGCAGCAAAGCAGCACCTCACCGCCAAGACACCTATCGCCATCTCATTGGGGAGATGCCATGAAGCAGCACCGCCCCAACAGCTCCAGAAAACGTGTGAGGTCCATAGTGTACAGCAAAACATTTTGAGGTGAATTCAGTCGCCAAAGAGTAACGGCATAATGTGACAGGAGATTTAGTCAAAGTGGGAGTGTAACATAGTGAGTGTTCTGATTAACATGAGGAGAATAAACCAAATCTATAATGTCTCCACCTTCCCTAGCAGTGGAAGAAGCAATTCAATGCAACATAAGTGATCTACAGATAGTCACTCTCTACAGTACTTGACTCAAGTCATCGTAGTGATGATGTATCAACTGGTAGAATTCCAAGTATTTCTTGTCTCCTCTGCCTCACAGCCCCATCCCCGCAGCGACTTAAGAATTGAGAGAGGAGTATAGATGATAAAAAGAAAACCCTAAAACATTCACAGGTGATTATCCCACCCTCATACATGCATATATAAGGGTCACTCATAGTATAACATGACCAACATAAACATCAGACCTCAGGAGTTTAGGCCACATGCAAACAATGAAGCCAGAAAGACATTACATTGCAAAGTGGTGCATAAGGAGGTGTTAAAAGAGGCATTAAACCTGCAGGGAAGAACCAAGTAGCCACGGAAATTTGAGAAAGCTCAAATCTTTGTGGAGAAGTCCCCAGGGCAAGAAGACCACCCAAACAACCATGAGTAATTGCAAAGGGAGTCTCAAGTCCATGAAACCGCAATCTTAGCACATTATGCTCTGCCACATACAAACAGACAATACAAGGAGATTCAAAAAAATAGAATCAAAGGGAGGATTGTGACACATTAGACACAAGTCTGTATAACAATAACAGAGTTGTAGCAAGCAAGCAGTCACAACTATTGTCGAATTTCCTCAGGAGCTGAAGGATGAATTGGGCCCTCTTTCTGTCTTTTGAGCCAGAGAGATAGATGCTTGTTCCACATGGTGCTGAGAGTTCCAGAGGTGCTAAAGTGTAGAAGCCCACAAGTGTAGGAGTTGGACACCTAGAATGTCCAGCCCTTCTTTAACAGAGTGAACAATTCTCTCTGCACACTGTAATGCAAATATGAGAGTAAATGGAAGCATCCATCTAACTTTATTTCATGATTGACAAAGACCTCCAGGGGAAGTTTAAGATGACATCGACAGAAAAGAGTTTCAGGGGTGACATCTTGAAAGAGGAAGACATTGCAACCTTTAAAGAGTATTCTCTTGTGTAGACAGAAGGCACTTAGAAAATCATCAGTGAAATGTTGATGAGTTTGATTAGGATATCCCTTGGTTTGTGGTAAGCCATATACAGTGCATAGTGACAAACTCCATGCAATCTGAGGGTGGCGAGTCCAGCAAGGACAGGAAGAGCCTCTAAATGATACCAATTACGACCTACTTCTGTTCTCTTTCCGCAAGTGTGCAAATTTAAATGTTGCTCTTTCACTCTCTGATAAAATTATTTTGTGTCTGCAATTGGGTAACCTAGCCAAGCCAAGGCTAAGATATCAGTGGATATCAGTGGATGTGGACTGCGGGCATTTATCCTGGCATTACAGCTCTCTGTTATTTGCGGTGCATTCACTGCTCTTGAGAGGGGCTAGGGGGCATGCACTGCTCCTGTCCTCATCACCCCCAGTGTCTCCCAGATGGCAGGGAGGATGCACTGAAGCCACAGACCACACAATAGAGTTGAGTGAGGGGCGAGGAGCAGAGCTGCGATTTTGCAGCTGGTTGAGGTGGCAGTGGAAGCCCTAGAAAGTGCTGCCTATGAGTGCCCAGAGGAGCGCTGGGCACCAAAGGCTGATGTGATGCTGAAAACTGTCAAAAAGGTGGGTGATCCCAGGAAGGGGGAGCCATATTGGGAGCATTGTCGGCGCCACTACTGGTGGTGGGGTTTTGTGGTGTGGTATAAGGGAGATCCACTTTGAGAAACATTAGCTAACTGGCTAGTTGAACAGAGTGAGTAGGGGGTGTCAACATGTGAGTGAAGCCTGCACTGCTGCTGCCAGTGCTATACCAGTTCTGTGAGTGAAGCTTACAGTACCACTGTAAACTCCTACCTTCTAGCTTCTAAATTCAATCTTCTATCTCTTTTTCTTACTCTCTTTTTCCTTTCTTTCTCAAGTGTCTTAAGACTGGAGGAGGGGAGGGGAAGCAGCGGCTACTAGGGTTAGTGGGGGGAGAGGTATCAGAACTCGGTAGGCGGGGTGGGGGAAGTGAGCCCTCCCTCCTGGAAGGGATTGCGTTAATCGTAGTAAGTTCCTTGATGCGGCGAGGTCAGGTGAGGCTTAGATGGTGGTGCAGGAGTAATTTAATTATTTATTTAAATTAGATCGAGAACGGCGGGTTTTTCTTTTTCTCTTTTTTCTTTCTTTTTCAAGTGATGTTGCATGGTCAGTTGAGGCTGGGATGGGGTGTGGTAGTTATTTAATTATTTAATTTCAGTAGTTTTAGTTTTAAATTAGATCAGGGATGGCAGGAATGTCTTTTTCTATCTCTCTTTTCACTTTCTTTTTCGAGTGTCTTAGGGCTGGTGGTGGGAAGGGGTAGCAGAACTCAGTAGGTGGGCTTGGGAAGCGAGCCCTCCCTCCTGGAAGGGCTTGTGGGATGATGGGAAGGAATGCTAGTACTTTAAGAGGAGTCTTAGGGCATCCTAGCCATGGGTGTCCAGCCAACAAAGGGCGGACAACTAAGGACACTTGGCTGTTATGAGGCAGTTAAGAGCTGGGGAGAGTGGAAGATTGGAAGCACACCACTACAACAGCTGCTATAGTAAGTCGGCACCTCGCCATTAACTCTCGGCTGGGAGTGGGTCCTCACGAAGTCAGATGAATCATAGGCCTGGAGCAGCAGGCAAGATGCGGTGCAGTTGGGTCTTCCGCTACATGTTATTAGCAGGCCCGACAAAGTGTTCCCTATATTCGCAATGTTTGAGACTTTACCTCCTCTAATCATTCATTCATTAGTCCTGATTTGGTCACCTGGTCATCTGTTAGCCTTACATTATCTCACTTCACAACCAGGCACACTCTTCAATACTTTTATACCAGGCCACTTTCACATTTTCCTTGAGATCCTTACCACTCCTCGACTTACTGAATATGCCTATCATCTGCCTACAAGCCACTTGCCTGCAACTGATATTACAATTTTAGCCAATCTGTTGTGAAGTCATCCACTCACATTTGACTCTAACTACCTTTCTTCAGCCCACATATAATGGGTTACATTTGATTAAGAATCTGACCAGACTCCACACTAATGTCCACACAATAGCAGATCTTATAGTGTACAGCAGATTTTGTATCTATCCTAGGGAGTTTGAACCGAACTCTATATCACTCTCTAGATCACTACCTGCCTGCAGCTGGCATTACAGTTGTTGTTATAGCTGTTGTAACTTCTGCTAGTTCTAACCTCTTGCCTGCAGCTGACATTACAATTTTTGTTATACCTTGTTCCTAGATCTGTTGTTATCGCTGCTAATTCTGTAGTTTAGCATTGGATTATTTCTATCATCTCAGAGCCAACCATCTTACTTGAATTTGAGTAAATGCTCTTAATCGGTCACCACCTGCCTATCAACTATTTGCCTGCAGCTTACATTATAATTGTTGGTTACCTTTAGAACTTCTGCTAAATTAGTAGACTCCACTGAAGACTCTAGAATAGACTCTGCACTTCAGCTGTCATGGTTTCACACTTTTCCCATCTGCATTTTTTCCATGCATAGCCATGGATGACATAGTTGTTACCAGAAGACTACCATTAACTGTTTCAACCGGAGGTTTATGGTGCTGCATTGTCATTGCTGCTGTTGTTGTTTGTTGTTTACAATTCTTCCCCAGGCACTCTTTATACTTTCTTGGAGAAGTTTCTAAAGAGTCAGCCAACCTGGCAATGCAGAGGTGTGGTAAAGGATAAGGGACTAAAATATATGGGTGACGATCCTTTTCGCATCAAGCGGCCAGAGACAAGTGTGTAAGAAGGTGGAGGGAAACCGCAAATGAATAGGCCAGCCAGGAGGCAGCCCAGGCAATTTTCTGCCGTAAGAAACTGCCATAAGCAGGTTGGCCCCAACTGACTAGCTAATGCCGTTCTGCCATCTCTTCCTATCTTCTGCCCTGGCATGCTACTCCTTTCCACACTTTCTTCTCTACCCTATCCCATCTTGCTGTCCTGCCTCGCCATTCTTTCCACAACCTTGTTCTTGCTCGATTGCATTTCTCCTCATCAAGTCTGCCTGCCTTTTGAAATCTCCATGCCTCCCTCAACTTGCTGCTAAATCTATTCTAAGCCTCCTCTGTCTTAGGCAGTTTAAATTTGTCTCCCTCCTCACCCATCTCTCCCCATCCTTGCCCTTCCACAACTTTAGGGCGCGGACCAGAGACGGAACAGTCATATTGTGACAATCGACCTCCGGGTTTTGGAACAGTGCCTAAAGGCTGCTGTAATGGCTTCTGGGCATGATACAAATGTCTTTTTACATAACATTACTCGAGAGTCCAGCTAACAGACCTCCTGCTGGAAAGAGGACACAGTCGTTTTGATGTCAGTCTGTAATGCCTCCATGTCTTGATGCATTGTTTGAAGGATCTAGAGAAACATGGCTTCTAACTACAAATCCAAGCTCCATGTTTCTAGCAGGCAATGGACGCTAGTCCAGCACCAACACAGTGGGCTGTGGAAAGATCAGCAGTAGGGCCCAATTACGAGATGACTTAGCCGAGATCAGGTCAAGTAGGCACTGATGCTTATTTTCAGATATTTGTTTCATCGTAATAGGTAACCTTATGAACAAAAAGATCCAGGTAGAGGTGCTATTCTGAACAGTCATTGACAGTTATTGATAGAAGTCAGCTTGGGGTGTGCCACCTATAGAGCCAGCAGTTTACAAGCTAGACTCCAATGTAATGAAAGGTGCAATTCTGTGGGGAAAAAAGAGTAAGGCGACAGAAGGCAATACACAACTATTAATCTATTAACAGGACTTCAAGGCACCGATTTTGATGGGGCGTTATACATCAACTCTGGAGTTAACATTGTTAACTCCAGAGTTGATGGGTGTTACTGCACATCCCAATTTTGATAGGGATGAAGCGTGAGTCAGTGTCATTCTCCCCACATCAGCAAAAGTAGGTGGACAGAAACATGGCTCATATCAAAGGGAGTTGGAACCCGTCTGTGACCATTTCAAAGCTCCTCACTTCGTGTAGCGGGCGGTCCCAATGAGAATGTTGTTCATCAGCCAGCGAGCCTCTCAAGTGGAAAGCCGTTTGGCGAACACTGTTCAAGCCCCAAACTCTTGATAAAGAGTCAATGACTTATCAAATTGTAATGAATGCTATACACAATTATTGAAATTATGTAGAATCAGTGATTAACATTACATTACAAGTAAATCTTAAATACATAAAAAAAGAAGTCCAATCAACTCAGCTTGGGTTTAACTCAACAAGGAGTGCAATTCTCCATATGAACAGAGAACATATATTTTGTGCTTTTTCATGACACTGTATTTTATAAATCTATCACATAGGTTTCCTAGCAAACCAGCAACACTAAGAAAGCATACTTTTTGAATTTTGATTTTGAGCACAGAGGTCCTTATTTCACTAACCTGGCAACTAGGAATGCCAATCAAGGTGCTCTGACCCCATAAATTCTCCACTGTGTGGGCAGTAACTAAAAAGACAGACATTTAGACATATTTTGCTCCGTTTTACAAGGGTTTCAGTGTGATAAGGAATCACTTAAGCCCAATCTTGGGAGGATAGGAGTTTTTGATATGGTCACTCACTCTCACCAACAACAATGTTCTAAAATTCAATAGAAACCACTTTCTTTGCAGCATCAATGTATTTACCTCTTCATCCGTAAACTCTGCCACCATGAGTACATCAGTCGAACCCTAGGATATAAACAAGACCATAAAATTTATTTTAGAGTTAAACATACTTACTGTAAATATATATATATTGATTTGGCATTTTTTATTTACTGTCAATAAATCAATCAATCAATCAATCAATCAAGTCACCTTTATTTCTCCAAATGTTACTATAAATATACATACATATAAAAGAAAATGTGCTACTACTGCATGTGGTAGATATTAGGACCACATGAAGTACTAAAATCTACATTGTGAGCGAAGTCACTGTCCCTACTGGCAAAGACAAAATATAGGTACTTAAATGGTGCTGGAATATTGGATTTGCCAATAACTGGATTTGCAGGGGACACTTTGCAAAATCGATGACATATCTGAGAAATGTTGGCAGATGAAATTTCCCCAAAAGCTGCCGTACTCATAATACACGTTAAGAAATATGACTACAGTATGAAACAAATGCTGCAGAGGCAAAACAGCATAACCTCTGCAAAGATATGGCCGCCACTGTGGCAAAAAAAAATATTCCTACCTACGGAACCGCCATGATGAACATGTGGTTCAGACCATTGGGAAATGTGAAAGTTGAGGCATAGCTTACCTGGGAGTAAGACTACCAACAAAGGGTACCCTGACCATGAAGGATCCCCTATTGATGGGGAATCACTAGTCCACCATGTGTAGGGTGGCAAACTGTTAGCGAGTGGGGTGCAGGTGGTCACTGGAGCAGTCCAGCAATACCAACTTTGGCATGTTGGACTGCCCTAAGAAGTCGCTGAAATGTGGAATTTTTTAAAAACAAAATATGTTTCCTTATAACATTTTTAATTTTAGTTTAATTTAGCAAGGCTGCAATAGCAGATGGACGGCACTCTCAACACTAGATGGCGAACCTCTAGAGGGCATGCCCATTGTCCCATAGTTGAGGTCCCACTGGCACTCGGCATGCCATTAAGCTGCATTACAGGTAACTCTAAATATGCAAACAATTTGTCTGTCATCAAGGCAGTAGGGTGGTCCCCCATGGACCGCCTGATGGTAAATGAGGCTCTCAATCAGAATTTAACTTTGATCAACTGGATGAGACAACAGGAAAAAATCAGGTGTTCCTCTCTGTTGACCTACCAATGGAGTTTCATCCAAGCCCAACGTCTACCATAAGACTTAGAAATGCTACAAGACTTCAAGAATCAGGTCATCCCTCTGAGGACGTCCTGATCCCCAACCACTTTCTAGCCAAAGAAGCCCATGTTAACTGAAAGTACACTACAGCACCTCCCATTAACAGTTTGCTTTCTAGCAGATGGTTAGGAAAATCTTACAGGACTGTTGAACAAATGCCCACTTTGAATTTTTTATATTTTAATATTACTATTTTAAGTGTAATTTTAACCTTTTCTAGGCATAAATTAATTTTAGTGTGGTTGTAGTAAAGTGCATTTTATATTCTGCTTTATGTCTCAATGCTCTATTACTGTGATCTGTGATTTCTTTTGATGGGGAATCTCCCATTCTTGCTATCAGCACTCTCTTACTACACCTCCAATTCTCAAAATGTTTTCACCAGCCGCAACTGGTACCCTTTTCTTTGCATCATCATTGTATTTACCGGAAGATTCCAGTAAATCGTCCGTATAAAGACACGGGATGGAAACTAAAATAGGAAAAAACAAAGAAACAAATATTAGTTTAATGTAAATATACTCACAATAATTGATGATTTTTGCATTTTTATATTTAATTTTAAATAATTTTCAATTTACGGAAAAATAAGCATAACAGTTACAAGTGAAACTACTAGCAGACCATCAAAAGGAAAAAAAATATGATAAGCAAACAGAAAACATCTTGCCCAAAAAAAAGAAATCATGTTGTCACAAATGTTTCCATAATATAAACAAATAATATGTCTTCTCAGAGTGGCCATAAAGCATCTCCAGATTTCAAAGTTACATTGCTTACAAAAGAGCCCTTCAGGTGTTGGGAAGGTTCAAGGCTCATAACATAGTGTCATGTTCCATGCCACTCATGTAGTACAGCTTAGATCTTACTTGTCTGCTGTAGCGCTGCACATCTGGCCAGAGCTCTCGTGGTCTCTAGACCAGACTACTGCAAAGGTATCCTCGCCGGAAGGTGAGCGTTGATTGACCAGATGAGACCTTCCCTTAACCCTTTTAACAGAGTTAACTTCTATGCTTTTATTTGCCAGATTAATACCCTCGGATTGGACCTTCTCAATTTCCATGATTTCCGGCAATTGAGGAAACATAGAATCTTCTATTGTAGTTACGATGTTTGACACCCCGTGCTCACTGTTTTTATGGGATGTGCGGATTTCAACAGCAACTTTTGAGTATTTTTAAGCATATGGATTCCACTGTCTTTTAACGATGAATTGGAAATTTTCAAATCTGATAACAATTTCTCAATTTGTGTTAGTCTTTCATCAAGGTTGGCTAAATTTTTTGCACCAACAAATTTTGTTTTAGATTATTTACCTGCGAATCCTGTACCACATCAATACATTTTTCTTGAACCTTAATTTGGCCCCCTAGTATATTAGCCAGGCTTTCTTTCACAACCTGCATCTGTGAAACTACTAGATGTGCCAAGTGAGATGGGATCCCCTGCGTGTCAGACTCTTTTACAGTAGAGATCATTGAAGAGGAGGCTCCTAACCAGATATCGCTTGTGTGTATTGAGTTGGCAGCTATCACAGCCTACGACTTATAATGCATTGGGAAAGTGAGGGAGTGCTGTTATTTTCCGCTTGAGTATTGGGGATCCCAGAAGGATTTTGAAAAACCTCTTCTGAAAGGAATGAGTCTATATGGGGAAGCTACCAAATTCATGTTACCTAAACTAATTAGGGATTTATCATTAAAAGAGATAATAGTTTCTTTTGGGGCCTGCCCAGCAATAACCATTGAGGAATCAAGGCCTTTTAGCAGGCATTCTTTCAACATTCTTTCAACATTGGTTGATTGGGGGATTGAGAGGCCAGGAATTTATCAAGTGACCCTTGTTTCCACCTGGTGAAATCGACTGACCCCTTTGTCAATCTCCTTAAAGCTGATGCCCGTGTAACCCTGGGAGTATGAGCCATCTGTTCTTTCCCTTTCGCAACTCCATCTTTATTAACTTCAGCCCTCCCTTGAATTATGGAGAATTGAATTTAAAATCTTAGAAAACCAAGTACTAAGGTGAGACTACTTCCATGTAACCTATTGCAACCGGGTATTCCAAACTGGTGAGTAAAATAATTTGTTTGTACAATCTCTCATACACACAAAATGGAACCACGGTTACAAAGAGCGACTTCCCTGGGGCCGCTACTGAAAAACTCCAACCACTCTAACTTAGCACTTCGCACCTGAGACACTGCGCTGCCTGTTCCGCGCTTCTACACAGGTGCCAAATTACATTTAAAACCTAACAAGCATTCTGATTGGTTAGTAAGGCACTGCCTGCACCAGGTCATGTGATGAGGACAGGAGGCATGGTGTTACTGAAAAGTCCTTCCCCCTCCTGGCAGCGTCACAGTATTACCCTTCCAAGATGGCGGCCGTGCCGATAGACGGGGCACAACACTCGAAACCGGGGGGTACAACAACTGGCCAGCCTCCCTGGCAGCGCACGACTCACGGCAGGTAAGTTGGTCAGAATTTAAAGTACAAAGCATGCAATTTGTGCCAATGAGCAGACGAAAGTTCAGTAGCAGTTTGTGCAGCAAAGAGAGAGAGTTAACAAGTCTTTGGAACTGTATTTAATGTGCTTTATCAGGAATAAAGGGGTGGAATGGGCAGCTCAATTGCAATGTCTCCTTTTGAATGTAATTTTGGATTTTTACCATCAATGGTTTCTCTTGGAAAATTGTCTGTAAGAGAGGTTCCAGCAGTTGAGAGTTTTTGTAGGAATATCCAAATTATTATTATTATTATTATTATTATTACTATTATTATTATTTGTTGGTTTAGCGTGCCACGCGCCCGTAGGCCTCAGGGCACCAAGACAAACACACCAGACAGACACTGCCAAACAAATAGGTCATAATCAGGAGCCATGTCACAGCATAGGTCAAAGGTAGGTCAGCGCAGGGGACTAATGGTAGTGAGAGGCGTGATCAGCCTAGGTCTCTAAACAGATACGTTTTTTAAAGTTTTTTGAAGCTCAAAAAAATCTGTGAGCTTCTGAGGGAAGGCGGAAATTTGTTCCACACAGCTGGCGCACAAATGCCAAACGAGGTGCCACCAAAACCCTAAAGTTTTTATCAGGTCTTCAGGAAAAGAGGGTCCTGGTTGGAGCGTGAAGCCGAATAGGAGCCGACTTAAGACCTTCTGCCAGATATTTGGGAGCCAGCCCCGCCTGACACTTATAAGTCAGTAGAAGAATCTTATAGGTAATCCGCGAGCGGATAGGGAGCCAATGTAGCGAGTTTCTGGAGTCCGAGACATGTTCATTACGCTTCAGGCCAGCGACAGCTCGTACTGCCCCATTTTGGATTCCCTGACAAGAGCCCATTACAATAATCCAACTTGGCGTTGACGAGGGCGCAAGCCAACAGTGCAATGTTCTTTTTTGATAAGTAGGGCCTGATCTGAAACAATAACTTGGTCAAATATGAGCAAGAAGAATGCAGGTGAGAGACATGTTGTTTCATGGACAGACTGGAATCGAGGTAGACTCCCAATGTCTTGACATAGGGGGAACAGGTATAGAGCAACTTGCCAGAGAAAAGTGAACGCTGTCTAGTCCCAACAATCAATAACTCAGTCTTACCATCGTTTAGGGCAAGGAAATTCCTGGCCATCCACGACTGGAAGATGGAATAGATACGCTCAATGGCGTGGGAATCATGACCGTAATTGCCCGACAGGCTAAGGAAAACCTGTGTGTCATCGGCATAGTTGGTATAGCCGACACCCTGGTCGTCCAGAATGTCGAACACTGGCTTAGTATATATATTATACAGCGTGGATGAAATGCATGAGCCCTGCGGGACACCGCAAGAAAGAGTGGCGGGGTGCCATAGCCTCCTCAAAGAAAACTCTAGCTGAGCAGTCACCCAGAAAAGAAGCAATCCAACTGGAGGCCTCAGCTGAAAAATTGGTTGTCTCCGAAAGTCTATTCAGCAGAGTTGGGTGATCTACAAAGTCAAAGGCGGCAGACAGGTCTAATAGCATCAGCAGAGTAGTATGATTATTCTCCACGATCCTGACCAGATTGTCTTTCAAGTACAAGCACGCGGACTAGGTGCCGTGTTTGGCCCGACAGCCTGACTACCGAACCCCTAGCAAACAGTGCCACTCCAAATAATCCTACACCTGCAAATAAGCAACATGGTCCAGGATTTTTTTTCATTTCAAAAAAGTTTTTATTGTTTCATATATCACAATAATTACAAAAACATCATTATCATATTCAAGCATTTTTGAAACAAGATTTTTCCCCCTTTATTAAAACTGAAAAAAAAAAAACCTCCCCCCCTGATTCACACTTCTTCCTCCGATCCGCTCCTCGTGATTTCAGTCAATATTCAGTTGTCCTTATTGTTATATTATATACATATTCATCATTGTCCTCAGATGTCGTGGGCACAGATCCGCCCAGGTATTCTCCATAGCAAAGTCCACTAAGGGACCCCAAGTGTTTTGAAATCGTTCTTCTGTATCGTTCATGTTACATGTTATTTTGTCCATAATTACAATATCCCAAACTCGTATTAACCACATTTCCCTAGTCAGATTTTCTGCATACTTCCAATATCTAGCCACCAGGCCTTTTGCTGCTGACAACAAATTCGTAATTAATCTGCCCCTTGGTGAGAACAGTGGATATATAAGGCCTAGTGGCATATTAAGAAGCATGAGTCCCGGGTCCCATGGAAAGTCCATTCCTATAATTTTGCTAAT
>JASBQO010769681.1:0-11823 GCA_030265035.1 Desmognathus wrighti
ACGAGGATGCGATGGTCTACCAGGTCAAAGGCAGCAGACAGGTCCAGGAGCATGAGGAGGGCCGGACGGCCGTTCTCGATGATCCTGGATATGTTGGCCTTGAGATCTATGAGAGCCGTCTCGGTCCCGTGCTTAGCACGGAAGCCGGATTGACGCAAGCCAAGAAGATGATAGTCCTCCAGGAACTTCTGAACCTGGAGGTACGCTATTCGATCTAAGATCTTGAGTAGGAATGGGACGTTGGTGATTGGGCGGTAGTTGCCGGCTACGGCAGGGTCGAGGGTCGCCTTCTTAAGCAAAGGAGAAATCCAGGCTTGCTTGAGGGAGGCGGGGATGGACGAGGTGGCAAAGGAAGCATTGACCACCTTCGTGATCAATGGCGCTAGAGTGTCAATGCAGTCCTTGATGATGGAGGCCGGACAGCGGTCCCCTTTGCAAGACGTGGGCTTCATGCCTAGGACAATGTCCGTCACTTCTTTGACAGACACAGGCCTGAAACTGAAGAGGGGGTTGGTGAGCTAGTGGGAGTGGGTGGGGGGATTTGACTGAAGTCGACATTAGCAGTGGCGGCGGCCAGCTTGCTAGCGATGGTGCGACGATGGCCCTTGACTTTATTGAAGAGGGCGTCTTGGATGCCTTGGCACCAGCTGTCATCCTGGGGGATGTTGACAGCTGAGGCAGTGGTGCCCTCAAGCTCCTTGACGATTTTAAAGAGCTCTTTGGAGCTGGATTGGGCATTGTTGATTCTGCTGTCATACAAGGACTTTTTGGCTGAGATGACGGATGCCTTGTATCGAGCCGCTGCGGCCCTATAGGCCGTTTTGGACTCTGGGTCCTTGGAGGATCTCCAAGCCCTCTCGGCTGTACGCTTGTCATTGCGAGCCGCGAGGACCTCGACACCGAACCAAGTTTTATTCCTGGTCTCTGGCTTCACCATTCTCAGCTTCTCCGGGGCCAGAAGGTCCAAAATGTGGGAAGTAATAGTGAGAAATTGTTCGGCCAGGACATCAGGGCAGTTGGAATCTGGGTTGCCAGCTAAGAGAGTGGCTGCAGCAGGAGCAAAGGCTTTGGGGGAGATGTTCTTGAGATTGCAGGAGATGCACCTGGTCTAAGGGAAGGAGTCCAGGTGCTGGGGTCTCCTAGGGATCTCCAGCAGGAAGGACACCACTGAGTGGTTGGACCAGGGGCATTCCTCAACTGAGAGAGCGGACAGGGAGAAGGAGGTTGCCCTTCTCTTGAGTAGGAAGCTTGACATGTTGGGTGAAACCTAACCCAGCAAGTCAATCCAAGAGAGAGGCGGCTGCCTGATCAGAGCAGTTGTAGGCCCAGTAATTAAAGTCGCCCATGATAACAACCTTGGACTTGGGGGAGGTGATGTCAGCTAAGAGGGCAAGGAATTTTTCCTAGAACTCAATCATCTTCTGAGGGGGCCGGTAAGCAATAACAAAGCAATAATGGCATGAACATGAGAGCAATGAAAGTGCTTTTGATCTTTAACTTTTTCCTGACAGACTGGCCTGCAACTCACAAAACCATGAGGCTGACAGGATGTCAGCACAAGGCCTACTCTACTTTATCACATTAGTATCAGGTGGCTGGATCAATCTTCTGTCTGCAGAGAGGCCTCCTTTTATCATGCAGGCAAAACAGACAAAAAGATAGACAAGTCTGACCCTCTGTCAGGCAACACCCATCACTGGGGAGGTTCGTATTTCTCATGAGGAAATCACATGAAAAGGAATTATAATTGGTTTCCTACTCTAACACCATTTCAAGCAAATTAGTAGTAAATATAAAATTGTCTCAATAGCTTGTGGCTGTAAAAGTGGACCTACTTTCCTGCCTGGGATTTCTACAGGAAGTGAGAGCCTCCGTATGACTCACATGCAACAATAAAAAAACATAGACAAAATTTAAATATACAAAAAATAAATGTCCACAAGCCGAGTCAATCCAGGTTTTTGGCTTACGGCTAGCTGAATCTTTCCCTGGCTCTCCCTGGTCTAGTAAAGCCTATAATTGAAAGGAAAACCCATGATCCTAAAATTCCGATAACCTTTTGAGCAGTAACTAATAATGGATTTTGAGTCAAAGTAGAGGACAAAGCGATCTTCACACAGCTCCACAAATTTGTAGAAAATAAAGTTTTGAATAACTTCCAACTAGAATTCATAAACCACAAAAACTGTAGAAACAAACATTTGGTGCAATATCAAATGAAACCATAATAGGATTGAAGTCTGGCACTAATGGGCTTTTCTGCAGCATCTGACACAGTCAATCACTGCCTCCTAATTGAAAGAATCTCCCGTACCACTCTTAAATGGATCCCATCATTCCTGGAAAGATAAACACAAAGCATCTGCATACATCTCTACGTTTCCTCAGCTCATCCTTTGAAGTACAGTGTACCACAGGGAGCCTCCCTCTCTGGTCGCCTTGTCAGTCTTTACCTCACCCCACTCATTGAACTCATCCAGTCTCACAAGTGCAAAGGCTACACCTTCGGATGACAAACTGATGACTGAAGGATGACAAACGGATGACTGCTAGTGAAGAAGGCCTCCAGGAAGGTGGTATGGACAGAAAAGTGTACGAAAGGCTTTGACACTCTGAAGGCCATCCTGTGTGATGAGCCTGTGCTTACCAGCCCTGATTCACATAAGACCTTTTACGTTTAGACTGATGCATCTGACATAGGCATTAGAGCAGTACTCAGCCAAAGATGTGATGAGGGTGGGGATAGACCAATTGTGTACCTGTCCCGGGAGCTTCTTCCTGTGGAGCAATGGTGGTTGGTGGCTGAGAGGGAGTGCTTGGCGGTGGTCTGGGCCCTAAAGAAACTGCAACCATACTTGTATGGAGTACCTTTTGTGGTTCAGACCAGCCACAACCCTCTCACCTTCCTACATTACCTGGGGGTTGCTTCAGGAAAACTTCTGCATGGGTACTTGGCTTTGCAGGATTACCAATTCAAGGCCCAGTACTGTTCATGAGCCAAGAATTGTAGTGCAAATGAACTGCCATGTCAGACATGTGCAGATGCTGCATAGTGGAAAGCAGGCCATTGGGTGGCTCTCCTATGCAGCCTCTCCAACTGTGGGGAGATGTGAAGACAATCCTTCTGGTATGAGTGTGGGTTTTGGTTTTTTCACCAGTTGGGTGCCAAAAGGGCCTCCAGGCTGGTCATGTGTATGTGTTGTTAGGGTTTAGGGTGTTCCCTTGGGTGCCCCTAGTCACTGCAGGGGTCACAGGTGACCCCTGGCAAGCATGGTAAGGTCGGGAGGGTCCCTTGTCCATAGGAACCTGGAAATCCCTGCCCTGTGTTCAGCTAGTGAACATAGGGAGCCCCTCCTGCACCTCCATCCCTTGTGCAACCCTTTCCTGGCAAGGATTAGCTCAGGGTGTGTGTGTGAGCATTTTTCCCTTAGATGCATGTAAAATGCTCAGATAAATGTGTATTTTTCTCTTGTGTTAAAGCATATGAATGTATTTCCTATCTTTAACATGGGGAGCCTTGAACCATGTTGTTCAAGGCTCCCTGTTCCTAATGTTATTCAATGGGGTTTTAGATGCTCAAGGCTACCATGTAACCACGAGTGCCTAAAATTGGTTTTCTATTAAAAATCACAGTTAATTCACAACATCGTTATGCTTTGACTGCGGTTTCGCGGAAAAGTGCGTCCTTCTCCCCTGAGTGGGTTAGCTTGGATCTAACGCTCGATTCTATGTTTGGGCTCCCTTCAGAGTGTGTCTCCTCCATTTTGACTCGATGTGAGGCTTGGTTCAAAAGTTGGGTCCACATTCTAAAATGGAGTCTGGGGGTGTTGACCTTGTCTCCCATGCCTGGGATCAAGTGTCAGCCACCCCCAGAGGTTTGCCCCTGGCCAGGAGCAGAGAATTAGGTCTGCTCTTGGACAGCTCTATCTCCTCCCCGAGGCAGCAAATGAGCTGGCAAAGGTTTTGCACTCCACCTGGGTGGAGTCACCACCCAGAGGGGTATTTATGGGGAAGTGCAGCACATTCCTCTCTCTTTTACTTGACCTCAGCTCTCACAAGCCTGTGGAACTGCAGAGGAGTTTTTCTACTGAGGAGGAAAGGCCACGAGGGAGCACCTGATCTGTTTTCTGGGCCACGACAGCTCAGGAAGGCCTACAGTGCTCCAGAGTTTGACTTCCTTCATCTTTTCAGAGATATTGGAGTGGGTGAGTCCTGGTGGCGCTGTCTGTGGTACTGGTCTTGTTAACTTAAGAATGTCTTGCCATTTTGCTGTATTTTTAAGAACCGATTGCTAGAACTACTTCACTTGATTTCTGGAACGACTCACCTTTTTGTGCTGATAAGAAGAAAAGTAACCATTTCTGCTCTTAACAATTCTACTTATTTTTGATAATCCAACTTTCGACTGCAATTATTGAGTGGCCTTTTTGGTGTCTGCTGCATAAGAGCAAACGATCCCGGTGATTTGCACCACTAGTTTTCTCATAGGCCTTTGCATGTTGCATACCCAGGGCACTGAACTAGGTGGTGTGTTGGTGCGAAAGGGCAGGGTTGCTACCCCATGGTCCCATTTTGTCACAATGAGCCATTTTTTGCAACAGAAATACATCATGTATATGCAGGTGTGAGGTTGGGAAGATTTACTTAAAAAAAACTTGTGATTTCATAGAGTTCCGGTATTGGCTGGTTAGTTATATCACCCTAAATCCCTGATGAACACATTTTTGGGGTCTTTTGACATCATTTGATCTTTCTGTAATACCATTGTTGGTTCTAGTGTCTGCTATATTTGCCCTAAAATAGTTTTAAAGGGGACTTCACCAGATTGGCTAATGACATATCCCAGTAGTGTGATACCTACTGTGATTCAACCTGACCAGTTTATTATTTTGTTTTATATCACGACTGCACTATTATTCCATAACGGAGTGTTTTGATGGAGATGGCCAGTAAGATATAACATTGTATGTAAGTTGCCTCATGGTTTCCACGCTGCTATTATTGCAGGTACACTGCAACCTCTGGAGGGTATCATACAGAGCAGAGGTTTTCAAACTGGGGGCGAGGCCCCCTAGAGGGGCCTCAGAGCCGCCATCTCCAGGGAAGCTTGAAGCTTTAAGAAAGCTAACACTAATACATAATATTTTTAGCAAATGCAGTATCTGTGTATTAATACCTCATAACACAGAATAGATGTAGTCAAAGTATCAGTAGAACCCACTTTTTAACTCATTTAATATGACCAGGAAATCCATTTTTGAATAGCTGGTTAGTACATATTGCCAGATTACATTAAATGGGTGGCCCGACATAATCTATTTTTGTTTTGGGGCCTCAGCCAAAATAGTTTGAACACCACTGATATAGACTATATAATGATTTGGCTGGGGTTTTAGAATATTTGCCTCTACCTCTACATTCTGACAGCCAAATTCACAAAAAAACATTAAGAGTATAAAAAGTGAGTAGTTGCAACTCAGGCAGGGAAATTCACAAAAGTGTGCAAATGCCCTTTGCACACCTTTGTCAATCTGATCTGAGCAAAAAAGGGAGCATGCACTGCCCATTAGATGCTCAAAATTAAACATGCAAGGGGAAGTGACCGCAGAGATGCAGTAAACAAAGTGAGAAACCCAGGCTTACAGTCAAGTCACAAATGTGAGCCAATCAATTGTCCTGAAATTTGCCCTATTTCACTTGCAGCAGCACAGACAAGATTTATCTTCGGGCAAATACAGGGCAAACTGGAGCACCATGGACAGCAACATGAAGGTGCATACAAAAATCCCTGCACAAACAAGGTCAGTGTGTTTGGGGGAGGGTTCTCTACCCTTTAATTGGGCTTGTGTTCTGCCTTGGTGGAGGAGCTCTGCTACCCTTAATGGTATACATCTGTACCAAAATTTCTCTTACATTTTTTAATGATAATATTAAAGTACACAATTGTGAAGACAGTCATCTGGTGAAGACAGTCTTTTTTTTTACTTTGCTTTATTTTATTTGGGTTTTTACACCACAAAAGTTTATACAGACAAGTGTAAAATGTATAACTCATCAGCATGACTTATGGTACATGTATATAAAAAACAAAGTGAATCGTTTCACTTCATTCCAGTACAAAATTCATCATACATACAAGTTTAAAAACAATCTTACACATAATCAGTTGATTGACCAATCAAAATCCCCCACAAGTGGGTGCCGATCTTAAGGTTAAAACAGTGACCATCCTTTCAATTGGAAGCTGAGCTTTAGGAAAACATAGATTTTCACAATATTATTAGCATCTTCCTCGTTTAGTACCTCAATATAATTGACTCTTCCGGCTACCATCTTATATTTTGATAGCCAATGGGTGCGCAGCTCGTCAACCTGCCTGCAATGAGTGAATAGGTGGAATGCATCTTCAACATGTGGGCATATATCCATACAAAATTTGCATTCTTTAGGTAGTGCCAGGCGCTCCCTGAAGTGAGCCAAATAGGAGCTAGTAGGCAATATATTCAAACGTAATTTACAGAATACGCGGATCATTTTAAACATGAGGCAGCAGGTAAGATATGCTTCTCTTTTCATGAATGTTTTTGCTTTGGAAAAATACTGCAAAGAACTTAAATTATCACAGTGTTTAACACAATCTGAGAAGTACTCTATTCGAATAAGCTCCCCAAAGTTAAACAAGGAAGTGCAGACAGTATTATCAGGATTGCTCCTTAATGGCAGATCAATTTTAATAGCTTGGAAGAGTTTTACAACATACAGCGCCCAAGGGTAATTCTCGGGGTTCTCCAAAGCTTCTACCATACACATTTTGACAATCGAGTTATTCTGATTGTTAAGAGTTTTAAAAACATATTTGGCCAAGCGGGTATCAGCCCTCGCTGATGTTGTAGGAATGTCCAGATCGAGCGAAAGCGCCTCCATCGGGGCCGCCTGAGGGAGGCCCAGCATAGAGCGCCAAAAATAGCCCTCCCAGGTTTTCAGTTGTTTGCCTGCAGAATAGCCCCAAGCCTCCACCCCGTATAGCAGCGAGCCAATCCATTTCGACTGGAACAGGGTTGCAATAGGGACTATACTCGTAATCATTAAAGCCTGTTTCAGTCTAAAGATTGCCCATGTCATACTTTTGCTTTTGTTTTTCATTATTTCCAGATGATGGTTCCAAAGACCATTTTTAGAGATTGCTAGTCCCAAATAGGTGTAATTGGGGACACATTCCAAAGTGCCCCTTTCTGACACTAACGGTCTCTGTATGGCTTTTTTGCCTATCCCCAGGACTTTCGATTTTTTGAAGTTTATACTAAGGCAGTTTTCCTCTGAGTAAGTCGATAGTTTTGAAAAGGTGCTCGATAGGCCCTTTGGAGACAGGTCCAGTAGGATCAAGTCGTCTGCGTAGGCCATTGCTTGGATAGGAGCATTGTTTATTTTTGGAGGGATAGCAAGCGGGGATTGGATAGCAGAAAATAGGTCTAAGGTGAAAAGATTGAAAATAATCGGGCCCAACACGCATCCTTGTTTTAAGCCAGAGGAGGTGAATTTTTTTTTAGATAGTTCACTATTTTTCCCCCATCGTATTTGGACCCATGTGTCCGTGTATAATAATGCTATAAGTTTAACCAAGGTGGGATCTATCCCCATTTTCAATAGCTTCTGCCATGCTCTTTCGCGCGGGATTTTATCAAATGCCTTTTCGTAATCGATAAATGCCAAATAGAGGGGATATTTTTTTAACCTCGTGTATTTGTTGATAATAATGTCGAGCGAGAGAGTATTATCTATGGTCGAGCATCCCTTACGGAAGCCAGTTTGATAAGGGGGCCAGATGTTGTGTTCATCGCACCACAAGTTTAAATCATCCAGTAAAGTTTTAGCAAAGATTTTGCCTGGGGTATCTAAGAGGGCCAATAGCCTATAATTAGATGGATCTAATCGGTCCCCCTTTTTGTATAGGGGGAATAATATTGACCCTCTCCAGGATTCGGGTATTAGTGAAAATCTATAGCTAAAATTAAAAGTTGGGGTGAGAACAGATGACCACAGTTCCGGAAGTAATTTAAAGCAAAAAGCATTTAACCCATCTGGGCCAGCGGCTCGAGATGGATTCAGAGAACAAATAATGGATTGTATCTCAGAGGATGAGCTTAGTTTTTCGGAGCCGGATAATGATACTGTCACGGATGCAGATTGTACAGGTCTAGCCGGTTTGTACAGCCGATCAATAAATTTCAGCCAATCTGTCTCCGGAATATTAGCCGCTGGGAGACACGCTTTATTGGGAAACAGTTCCTTATTCACAAATTCCCAAAATGACTTCAGGTCATGTGAATCCAAGTAGCCAATTATTTTGTCAGTTTCGATATCTTTGTGGATTTTTTTTTTCCGAGCTATAAGTTGGCAATACTCATTTTTTAATTTTGCATGATTTTCCTTGTTTAATGTGTTTTGATTTATAAGCAACACAGAGCTGTGCCAAATTTTCTTCCTGAGTCGTCTGCACTCTTCATCGAACCAGGGTTTTGAGTTAGGAAGAATGGTATGATTTTTTATGTGTGCTGATTGCGATCTGAGCACAGTTTGACATACGTTTCTAATCGTTGAGTCATATACTTCTAATGGAGAGGAATCATGCCGTTGTGGGTATTCCCCCAGTGCTAGCAATATATTAGTGTAGTTATAAATGCGCTCCGAAACTATGTTCATCTTTAGTCTGTTTTTAATAATTACAGGAGCGCAACTTGATTCGGATAAATGTTTACTCAACGGCAGTACAAGATTCAAATGCAATTGGCAATGATCACTAACATCTGTCCAATGGTAGCTGAGATCAGTCACCAAAGGGAAAAAATGTGCGGGCATCAGAAATATATCTATAGTTGATTTTTGACTACCGCGTCTAAATGTCGGTGACGCTATAGAGTGGCCGGGGCATCGCCCGTTTATAACTGCAAAATTGTGTGCAGTGATGACATTTATCAGGCGAAGGATGCCGACAGTAGTAGGTGTGGGAATGTAATCAAAAGGACATGTCATAGGGAAATCGAAAGCCGTGAGATCTTCCCATTCCTCGAATAATGCAGGGTTTAATACATTTAAGTTAAAATCGCCCCCACAAATTAGGAGGTCATCTGGGTACTGCGATATTAGATCAGAGAGCAAATCATCAAATAATTTGATTAGTTTAAAATCATTCGGCACCAACAATATGGCAGGAGAAAAATACACAATTAACAGAATAACATTTTTAAAAACCATGTTATGAGCTTGGGGTAGGTTAATTCTAATACAAAGAACCCCTGGAATATCTGCCCAAACCTTACCAATACTCCAGTTAAGCTTCACATTTAGTAGGATTGCTAAACCACCCTTATTATGCCCCATAGTGCTTTTGGAGGCGTATTGAAACATGCAACTAAAACCATCAACATTAAGAGAATCTAAAGACCATGTCTCCTGAAGTAAAATGTAGTCAAAAGTGTTCAATGGTTCCCATATGACAGGGGTGTTAGTTGAGCGCAACCCGGCACAATTCCAGGTACAGCCTTTCAGGGCCATAGCCTGAAGATCAAAGGCAAGATGGTGGCATCGATGATGCTTCAAGGATGCTTACGTCTGAGAGCTCGATGTTCATCTCTGGAGCTACGAAATTTGAAAGGTCTCTTATGTCAACATTCTCAAGATGCTTAGCTCTTTTGCAGCATTGGTCTAGTGAACATTTGTTCTTTGATGAAGAAACCTTTCTCTTAGGAGTAGAAGCTGAGCTCACAGAGCTAGATGAAAGGTTGTGGAGTTGTGAGCCAAATTCTTTTATGGTAGATGGAATTACGTCCTCGATATCATAGCCTTTACTTAAAAAGAAGGCAGCGTGAGACCAAATTAGTTCACCGATGATGGAATTACTGAAGGTAATGCGGGACAGCGTGAAAGGCTCCGAGGTTGAAATATAACACAGGCGCTTTATGTCGCTCTTTTTGATGCTTCTCAAGTTTGGATGTAATGAGCATAAGGCCAGCAGGCGGCATATATTGAAGGAACCTTGGTCAAGACCATCTTCTTGCCAGAATAATGGTCGAAATAAGAAAGTTATGGAGCTTCTTACTTTTTGTGGTGTTTGCAAGTTCTCTGCAATATGATCCTGACCGCTTCGAGCTTGTCTGGATTTTGTTAATTCTTTGGAGGCGATTCCAGGTGTCAAGGCAGCAGCTTCAGGTTGCTTAAACTCAGGTGCTTTGGGATTTAAAGCTGATTTTTTACCAGTTACTGGATGAGAGATAGTGGGTTGCGTTGAAGGCATATAATTTTTCACTGCGCTTAAGTTCTGCGATAGTACTGTTTTAGAGCTGCTGGGGGTAGCTGGTGCAATAGGATTGTGCAAAGATAGCAAACTAGCCATTTTCGATTCCACATTTGATATGCGGGCAAAGACTTTCTGGGTTTCCTTCAAGGTCTGAATTAGGACGCCATGATCGTTCTTTTGAGCCACCATAACAGACATTACTCTCTCTTCTATGGCAGATGATGTTTTTTCGGCTGAGGTTAGCCCTGCCCTAATTAATGCAAAATTTTATTGTTGTGAGTGTGATAATCATCTAGTTTTTTATCTAATACAGATATTGATTTTTTTGAGTGGCGATTAAATCTGTCATGGTGTTCAAAGCCTTTGCCATTCTGTCAATGACCTCTAGATGTTGAGATGAGCAGATTAAAGATTCTGAAAGAGGCGCATTTTCTGGTGCCAAAATTTCAGTATCAGAATGCACCGCTAGATTAGGTGGCAGTTGGTGTAGCTCTTTCGCAGCAGATTCAGCTTGAATAATGGCTTGCTGGCCGATAGGCGATTTATTAGCTGTCAGCGGCTCATAGCTCAGTGGCATTTCGTTTTCCTTGCTTTCATGATGATGATCAGCGATAGGGTAGATTTTGGCCAACGAATCATTGATCAAATTCACCGAAAGGTCTACCATAGATGGTAAAGTGTGATGGAGCACCACTGAGCAGGATGTTAAAGGTGTGTTATTTTCAGAGCCTTCGATGAACAGTGCCTTTTCCGAAGTATGGGCAGTACTAATGATAGGGCCATTGCTGACAGATCGACTTTTGTTACCATTAGCTGCCTCGGCTTCAGGAGTAGCCTCCATGATATCAGGAACCTCAGTGCTTAGGTGGGTAGGAATAGGAGGAGCAATTCTGCGTTCACTTAGCGCTGAGTCCGGGTTCTCAGTGTAAGAAGAAATCAGAGTTTGTCGACTCAGTGGCGTGCTCATGGAGCGAGGGTCAGTTTTGGCACGCTGGCGTGTAATCGGCATCGTGTAAGCTGGCAGTGCAGGTGGGCAAAGATAATACAAATAAGAGATCTTACCCAAAGAAGAGCAAGCCCGAGATGGAGGTTGGATTAGAACTCTTTAGGACTCTTGCCGGACGAGTGCCAGACGAGACACTCAGTCTCTTCACTCCGCCGATTCCGCTACGCTGATCGCTCTGGCGCCCTTCGTTTTAAAGGGCGTTAGCCCCGCCCCTGCTCGGTGATTGGAGAACGAGCAATGAGGAAGTGGGGGGACCTGGAAGGTCTGAGTTGTTACTGCAGAGCGAAGCTGGGGGTCGCCCAATGACCACCCAAATCCTGGTGGGGCCCAAGTTCTTTCTCTGAGGGTAAGTGGCACTTCAGTTCTTCTCAGGGCGAGTGCCAGATGAGACACTCAGTCTCCTCACTCCGCCAATTCCGCTACGCTGATCGCTCTGGCGCCCTTCATTTTAAAGGGCGTTAGCCCCGCCCCTGCTCGGTGATTGGAGAACGAGCAATGAGGAAGTGGGGGGACCTGGAAGGTC
>JASBQO010780732.1:0-11781 GCA_030265035.1 Desmognathus wrighti
ATGTATGAAGTTGAATATCTTTTTTGAAACCAACGTTGCTTCAGATCCTGAGTCTAACAACGCCTCCACTTTCCACCTTTCCCTCAAGAGGATGGGAGCATAATAACGATCATTTTCTTTGCGCAGCTCACACACAAAATGTTTTTTTTTCTTTACCATTTCTTTTTTTTCAGAGTGTCTATCACTTTCTGTTTGACTTTTCTGACTGTCGGGCAATTCTGTTTGTCAGGGATCACTGTCTCGTCACCAGTGTTGGTCGATGTCTGCACCATACAAACCTGGGGAGTTCTACCCTGTTCAGCGTCGGGTTTTCGTTTCTCGACCTGGAGCGCCCCCTGGGAAAGCCGATACTCATACTTTTTTGGGTTTGGGGTAGCGTATGTATTTGTGATTTATGTCGATGTACCCGTAAACTAGTGACTCTAACCCCAAGGGCATTGCGAGTCATTGCCCCCCTTCTCGGGTACCCTCGGGCTCTCCCGAGGAACCACCGGCAGCAGCAGCACCTTGGTGCGGGGCATTGCCATCTAGTAGCCGCTGCACATTTTCACTCAGGCTTCTCAGCTGTTCTTCCAACCCATAGTTGGAAACGTTGATTATTAAATCGATTGAATTGCTGCTGGTAATTAAAGGGTCCACTGGACGGGCGCCAGTCCTGGCCGCCACACCCCTCGTATCGGCGATAAGTGTTCTTGTGTCTTGTGTTCCTGTCCTCCCCCTTAGGGGAGAGTTTGTGGACAGCAGTCCTAGGTTCCAAACCAGGCACTTCAATTTATTTTATTTATTTATTTATTCAAGTTTTTGTATAGCGATGACTGCCATGCATTGCACCGCTGAAACATACATACGTGAAACAAAAAGGGACATAAAGGTGTAGGAATGGCCATGGGACATGGCGGGTTAAAAGTCCTTCAGAGAGGACAAGACTGGAATGTTATAGGGAGAACTGTCGTTCAAGGCACAGAGTCGACTGTTCTTGGGTGGTATTGGCCATTTTGCAGGTTTCTCTGTTTGTTCCGTGCCGCTCTTGTGAGAAGTGTCTGATTGTTCCTTAGCGGCAGAGGTGGAGAGGTCAGGCCGGTGAGCTGAGGTCTGACTGGTGGTGGTCGCGGTGAGGATGCCCGGCCATTCGTGGTACTTTCCCCTGTTTCCGGGGATCGCCGGTCGCCTGGCCTGCCTTGCAATAGCTCAGATTCTTCGGCATTCCTGTCTTCCACCTCACGTGGCTTGGGGGCCCGAGGCATACGGGTTTGTTGCAGAGTTGGTGTGATGGCCTGAGCCTCTTGCTCCAAGAGATGGATTTTGCAGGCCTTCTTGAAGGACGCAAACGACGTCATTTGTCTTATCTTGGGGGGAAGTTGATTCCACCATTTTGCTCCCTTACAAGCGATGGTTGACCCACCTTTTGTGCTCTTCCTGAATTTGGGTCTGGCCAGTAGGTGCAGGTGATGCGTTCTTCTAGCTCTTGAAGTAGTGGGGCTGGATGCCCACCGATGGGAGTAGTTGGGGCCCATTTTCCTCTGTGCCTTCCAGAGACGTAAACAGGTCCGGAGTTTCACGAGGGAATTAACAGAGAGCCAGTTGAGATGTAGCCTCCAGCTCGTCATGTGTTCCCGCCTTGACAATCCCAAGATCATGCGGGCGGCCCTGTTCTGTACTTTTTGCAGCTTGTGCAGTGTTTTTTTGGAAGCACTAAGCATGAACTCAAGGCCATAATTGAGCCTGGAGCCCACCAGGGCGTGATAAAGGGCCACCCTGTGCTCACGGTCGAGCAGGGGAAACAGCCTCGCCAGACCGTTGAGTTGGAAGTGGCACGCCCGTGTCATGCTTGCTGCTTGCGCCGACCCATCCAGATTGTGGCTGATCCAGATCCCCAGATCTCGGGACTGCGTGACCGGAGTGGGGGGTGAGCCCCATGCCACCGGCCACGGAATGTTCGACTGGGTGGCCCCTTTGCCAGCGCCGAACAGGAGGATCTCGGTTTTTTCTTCGTTGAGGCAGAGTTTATTCTGCCTCATCCACTCCTTGACCAGCGTCAGGCAAGGGGCCAATTTCTCTCTTTCCCCAGTCGACTCATGCAGGTCCACGAGAATCTGTGTGTCGTCCGCATACATGTGGAACCGCAGCCCCAGTGCATCCAAGAGGGAGGCCAGGGGGCGCATGTAGATGTTAAAAAGTAAGGGGGACAGTGCTGACCCCTGAGGCACCCCGAAAGGCATTGGGGCCTCCTCGGAGAGGGAGCTCCCAGATCTTACTCGTTGGGTTCTGCCTTCCAGGAACGACCCCATCCAGGCCAGCACCGCTCCCGACATGTTCCCCACGTCCTCCAATCTTTTCAGCAATAGCCCATGGTCCACGGTGTCGAATGCCGCGGACAGATCGAGAAGGACCAGCATGGCAGGGTGACTGATATCGGCGAGCCACAGCAACCACTCACGGACATCCGTCAGGGCAAGCTCTGTCCCCCTACCCGGCCGAAACCCCGATTGGAGGTCGTGAAGAATGGTTTGTCTCTCAAGATGTTGTTGAGTTTGTTGCGTGACGATGGCCTCGATTATCCTGGGAAGTAGTCTCAGTTGGGTTACTGGGCGGAAGTTTTTTAATATGGCCGGGTCGGCCTTGGCTTTCTTGAGGAGCGGAGTGACAATTCCTGTTTTCCATGCGGAAGGTACTGAGCCTGATTGCAGACTGCAGTTGACAATGTTTGTGATGTCTGAGATCAGGTCATCGGAGATGATTTGAATTATGGGAGTGGGTACAGGGTCCAGTAGGGAGGAGGAGGGGCCGAGGCCCTAATGATGTTACGAATGTCCTCCTGCGTGACTGACTTGAACTGAGAAAAGGGCTGTTGCTTAGCCTGTGAGGCGGGATGGAGATCCAAGAGGGCTGAGTCCCTGTTTTGTGTTGTTATGGAAGGGTTAGGAATCTGTGTAGATAAAATCGTCAGGGCTTCTGAGAGGTCATGACTGGGCAAGCTCGTGTCGATTTCTTTTCTTATTGTTTCGACCTTAGTAGTGAAGAACTGGGCCATGTTGTTACAAAAGGTGAGAGGATCAGCAGGGGTGGCTGGGGACAGACTGGACCGTCAAGAAATGTGCTGGACAACTGGAACAGGGCCTTGGTGGAGTTTTTTGCCCCTCGGATGTGATTGTGGATGAATTGTTTTTTGGCAGTTTTGATGGCCTCTTTGTAGAGGAGGCTATAGTTTGAGTACTGGGTGAGCGAGGTTTTTTGTTGATCTTTTTGCCATGTTCTCTGGAGTTTGCGACATCGAGATTTCATTTCTCTCAGGGGCTTAGTGAACCATTTGTTACGCCAATGAACGGCAGATTTCATCCTGACCAGATGGGAGGGACAGATTATATTTGCGGCCAATGAGAGTTTTGCGTGAAAGATGGCCTCCAGCTGTTCCACTTCCAGGTCTGTTCTAGTGCAGGGTGTCCATACTTCCCTAAAGGAGTTGGCGGTCATACTTTTCCAGTCCCTCTTGCTCAGTTTCCTCGATTGTGCTGGGGGGTACTGGGTTTGGGAACCTTCAGCCACTCCATTATATTGGTGGTCAGCAGAAAGTGGTCTGCCCAGGGTAGTTGCTCCACTTTGGGCCTCGGAAGAGAAATGCCATGCTGGAAGATGATGTCAAGCTGGTTCCCAAGTTTGTGGGAGGGTTCCTGGAGATGTTGCGTGAAATCGAGATTCTCCATCAGTTGATGAAGAGAGCGGGTATAGCGGTCCGTGGGGTCATTGTAGTGTATGTTGAAGTCCCCCATCAAGACTATTCTTGGGGTCTGGGCTACAAGCTCCTCCATCACCAATTGTAGCTCTTCCAGGAAAGCAGTTTCGTGTCCTGGCGGATGGTAGATGCCAATGAATAAGATGGTGGGGAGGCCTTTTGGCCCTCCATGAGCCATGACGTATTCAAATGAGTCTGGTTCTTTGGTCAAACAGGTCTCTTGTAGTGGCCATTTAAGATGGTGAATGAGGGCCACTCCACCTCCCTGTTTCCCAATCCTGGGTCGCGATATGATTCTATGGCCTTCTGGAAGTAGGTCATGACAGAGAGGACCAATGTTGTCTGAGAACCAGGTCTCTGTGAGCATTAACAGGTCCAGGTTTCTCTCTGAAATGAGGTCATGAATTTCTACTGCGTGTAGACAGGCGGAGCGCGCATTTAGGAGGCCCAGTTTTGGTGGAAGCGCTTGCTGACTGTGATTGCTCTGATTGATGGCGGTGCGGGTGGAGCTCCTGTCGACATGTGACCTTTGTATCCACGATGGGCTAGAAGTGGCTCGTGTAGGAATGGGTGGGCCTGATGAAGATGTTAAGGCTTTGGGGTCAGAGGCTGGATGGAGAGAGAGACTGGGTGGCTCTTGGCCCAATATGTTCAGCTGGGTATCTGGAAGGAGAGTAATGGAGTTGGTTTCCCGTTGTCCTGGCTTAGCCGTGGCTCCCCCCTGACTTACTGGACATGAACCTTCAGAGTCCGGGATGTCCTTTGCCGGAGTGTTACTAGTCGGACCGTATGAAGAACTCTGAGGCTCAAGTTCTGGGAGGATCTCCTGGTTTACCGAGAATGGTGGGCAGGGCTCTGTGTGATCACGTACACGTGAATCCACTTCGTCTGCCTCAGAGAGGCTGTTGGAAACCAGTGGCTCTGCGGTGGCATCTAATTGGAAATTAAGGCCACTCCAGATATTAAGACAGTTCCAGTTGTTCGTGAATGCAACTGGGGGTGTCTTACTGATGGACTGGGCTAAGTCTTCAGGGGTTCTCAGCTGGAATGGAACTCAGGTGGAGGTGGGTGTGCTGGGGTCCCCATCGGGTTTACACTGGGGAGAGGTATTGAGAACGGGAGAGCTAGACCCTGAGGTGGCCTGCAGGAAAGGTGATAGCAGGAAAAGAGACGCATGCGCATCTTTTGGTGACAGGCCAGAAAGTCTGGTGTTGGTGTTAGGTGGGGGGGAACAAGAGGGCACTAACTGAGGGGTGCCGGTCGAGAAAGGACTCTTACCTTCTTGTGGCGGGAGGTTGAGTGTGGAGCATGGAGTGGCCTGCCCGTCCTGTCCCGGACAGGCCCAGATAGGCGACTGCCTTCTCCCCTTAGCGCCCATTGCTTTTATCATTTGCAGAGCCATGCAAACTAATCTCCATCTTATAACATGCGGCTGATTTTTTCATGGATAACAATGTGATATGTTCATGTTTACTGTGTTCTAAGTTTCATTTGAGATATTGTAAAATAGTTTGTGGTTTTTCTCTGCTGTTCTAGCGAAATCTATTATACAATATATCATTTATTTGATACTGTAGTACCAAACAAACCTTAAATTGCAGATATACAGAGCAGCAAGTGAAAATGTCAACAATGTCTGCTTCTTCCGCTATTGGAAATATAAATGACACCTGTGAACAAGATGTTGTCTTTTACTACAGTCTCTTCACCTTTAATATGCAATTTATCGTGTTTCAATAATAAAGGTCACACTCACCAGTGCTGTTTGCAAACTCTCCTTCTGCACAAGGCACACAGTCATAGCAGCAGATGGGTCTTCCTTCTACAGGAGCTTTCCGGTTCCCTGGGAGGCAGCTCTCACTGCAGACAGAGCGTGGAGCCTGTCCATAAAAAAGAATGGAAGATTATAATTTAACAGAGAGGCCAGCGTGTATAGTGACGCACTACAACTAGATACTTCAGCAGAGCCCATGCACTAAGGAGCACCATGGAAGGAATAACGGGGCAGTGCTTCCCATGTTCCTGAAAGAGATGAACTTTGAGAGGGATCTATGTGTTGACCCCAGTTTTCAGGACACCGGCGGTCAGTTACACCACCCAGGACTCCTGTTTTGGGGGTCATGGAAATTTTTTTGGGATAAAAATCAGTGGCATGCTGCTTACGGCTTTCGACCCCTCCACCCTGCCTGTTTTAAAAAATATATTTTTTTATTGAATTTAAACAAGTGCACAATGAAAGAGCAAGTTAATTTTGTGAAAGTAAACAATTGGAAAAATTAATTCCAAGTACAACATATCATAGTCATCGGGGAGAGAACATTATTGATCGATGCGTTAGGGTGGAACAGAGCAGGCAGGATGGCTCACGTCAAATAGAGCATTAACACAGTTCATTGTCTGTGACGTGATCAGGGTCATAAGAAATCTAGCGCAGGGGTTCTAGGACTCTCTTTGAGTCAGCGCTGTCGTCAGTTCGCTTCTAATAGCCTATGCCTCAGTGCGAAATCCTCTAACATGGGCTCATATTTGGTGTCGGTGTCACCGTTCCAGAAGTGCCCAACCCAGGAGAGGAGAGTGGCCCTGAGGGTTGAGGAGCAAATTTCTAGGTTAGGTAATGGGTAAACTAAGCCCAGACATCCCTGGGACAGTTGGAGGGAGCAAAAAGCAAATCAAACCGTCTCTCAAGTTCCTGACATGATGCCATGGCCCTCATTCACCCGTCCAGTCTGGTGGGGGTTAGGCCGCATTCAGTGTCTAGATATCTCTCTCTTGGCCAGTATCAATGCTAGTGAAAGGAATCATCTATCATGTGAGGGAACTGTCTCGAGATTCTGCAGGAACACCAGTGGGATGGCTCTAAGACTATGGTAGCCTAGTATGTTGTGTAATTCCTTGAACACCAGACCCCAGTAATCTGTTATGATGAGAAGTAGGAAATTTACATCCTGATCTGAGCAGGCAGTACACTGCGAATGTCGGTGCACATTTGTGTATCCTGGGGGTAGTCAGGCAAGCACCGGTCAGGTATTTAAATTGTACTAGCCGTAGCCTGGGGAGAGCTCCACTTGCACAGTGTGTAAACATTCCCTGACCTAGTGTCCGTTATGTCCATTTGCAATTAAGCTGCTCAGTGATTCTTGTCCCATATCTGCACCGTGAGGCCTATTGGCATGTGGCACAGTATACAAATAATTAATAATAATAATAATAGTAGGTGAGTTATTAGATGCCCCTATTCCGTAAGCTTCCAAAGCATAGCCAAAGGTGGGGAGTCTTCCATATCTCCAGGTGGTGGCCCCATCTATGACAGACAGCGGCCATCAACTGCAGGACCTGAAAGGTTTTGATGGGTATCCCACCCAGTATAGCCACCAGCGTAGCTTCTGTTTTGTAGGTAAGACCATTCGTGAGGTCACTCAGAATGTCTGTACTTGCCTCACTCCATTGCAACCAATCAACCCGAAAACTGACCTTGTGGGCCACAGGTGAGTCACCCAATGGGAGGTTCCCCAAGAATGGTCAACGAGGGTCTTTCCTAGCTGTAAGGAACTTTCTCCACAGTAGTAGTGACGTTTTTATAGGTGAGGCTGGCAACATTGTTATGTGTTCTTGTAGAAAAGGGCATGCAGCAGAAGTTCATCTCCTGATTAGGGAACGAGGCATGAACTCATACGGAGCTGTGGGGTGTTCAGATAACAGCTGGATCATGTATGTGAATTGTGCTAGACCTCCCGACATATAGAGCCACCCAGGGCTGTCTGCCTTCCCAGAGCAAGGTGCATTGCTTTGAGAAAGTCTTTGGTATTATATAAGGGACAAGCAGGAAAGCATATAAGAGCTTTGGCACCAGAGTCCTCTTAAGCAGAGCAGCCCCCATCACTGATAGCTGAAGGGTACCCAAAATTGTGTTTTTTGTTTAAATTGTGGAAGCAGTTCATATACATTACGGGATAGGGTGTCAGCCGGGGTACAATCAATGTAAATGCCCAGAATCTATCATGCTCGACCCGTAAAGAGGGGGAAGATGGGCTGATTAGGAACATGATTTCCCAAAGGGAAAAGAAGTGACATATCCATGTTGACGTGCAGGCTGGAGAGGTTCCCAAGATGTGACAATATTTGCATCACCCGCTTGAAGGAGAGCTCTGGCCATCACAGGAATAGGAGGATGTTGTCAGCGTAAAAGGTGGTTATATGTTCCAGTCCCCCATTAATAATTCCCTCCCCTGTCAGGGAAGTTTTGAGTTGTATTGCTAATGGCTCCACCTCCAATGCAAACAGTAGTGGGGATTTGAGACATCCCTGATGGGTGCCCCTCGAATTTTTAAACGTGGTTGTCTGTCTAACATTGACAAGTAGTGATGAGGCTGAATTAGTGTGCAGGAGCTTTACTAGAGAACAGCGCCCAAACCCATATCGCGCTAGTGTGCTATGTAGGGATTGCCAAGATGGAGAATCAAAGGCCTTGGCCATGTCAAATGAAACCAAGGCCTCAGTCGATTCTTGGTCCGTAAGCAGCCACATTGAGAACACCCTGCGCAGATTATCTCTCATCGAACGTCCAGGGACAAACCCACTCTGGTCCATGTGAACCAGCCTTGTCATGAGAGACTTGAGCCGGTTGGCCAGAGTTTTAGCAATGATCTTAATGTTGTTGTTGAGCAATGGCAGGGGTCTGTAGTTGGAACTGTCCAATGGGTCCTTATACGGTTTTAGTAAGAGGGTGGTCAGGGTTTTGGTCATGGATGAAAGAAATGTCCCTTCATTAGGGACTTGTTTAGTAGCTGCACCAGGAAGGCCGCGTTCTGGGTGGCAAAATGTTTAAAAGATGCAGCATCCGCGCTGTCAGGCACCACCAGTGTTTTGCCCAAAGTCAGACCCTTTATAGCCTCCAGAATGTCTTCCTCCTGTATTGGAGAATCAAATAGAGTGGATTCCTCCACCGTCAGTACCATGTCTTTTATAGCAGGGGAAGAATAATAGTAAGTGACGGGGGTTAAAAGGGCATTATTGCAGTGTCAGAGGAGAGTGCTGAGCCATTAGGAGGGTGTAGGGCTGCAATATCGTTATGTTTTGCGTTCTGCTTGGCCGCCTATGTCTGCGCTCAACTAGGCCATTCCCCATGTATATAATGGTGAACCCTTCCCAGCCTGCTCGAGTTGAGTTGTGAGCGGTCTGATTTCAGATAGGGGTTGAGTACGGAGTGACCTATCACGGGGGGGGTGTTAGTGTGTTAATCCTAGCCTTGGAGTTGTCTATGTCTGTTCTAATTGCCCTCAAGACTCCCCCTCCATCCCTATACAGATTCCCTGCACATATACTTTAACCCCATAGCTGCTAAGGGCTTCCGACTCGCCAGTGCTGAGCCGTTTTTTGGCTGTTTGGTGGTGCGCCCGTTTAGAGGCCTGTAACTTTTGATTGGCTAGGCCAATCAGAACCATTTTTGGCTCCTTTTCTTCTAACAGGGTGGGCAATCTAATGACACCAAAAAATGTGAATCACACATGGGTGGTGTCTGAAATTTACAAAAATGTGCAAAAATGTTGCGCTTTTTCAGAAAATGAAAAAAAGCTGCAAAACAAATTGCTGCGGTTTTTGTTCTGTGCATGCAATGAACGAATGGTTTGCAGTTCTGAAATCGCCATTTTGTCAACTCTCCATAACAGGGTTTTAAAAAGATTTGTTGCAATTTCATTGAGACAGGTGGGCCATTTCTTCAATATTGTGTGCAATGCACCGGCTTTCAGATTTTGGCTTAGGAAGGTGGGACCAAAAAAGATCATTCACATAACTCCTACATTCTTGAACAGATGAGAAAATGGTGAAAAGAACAAGAGGTGGTTTGTGTAGCTCATGTCGGTCGCACTAAGTTTACCATCCATGTGTGGTTGCACTCAAGTCACGGGCGAGGGGAGGATGCAAAACCAGACTTGGTAACGTTGCACAAAGTACTCTATTTTTTTGGCAATCTACATAGATGGACATGCACTTACTTTTTGATCTTGGTGAAGGAAACCCTTGCAAATATGAGAAAAGAGGACATCCAAATGCATGAAATGGTGGGTGACTTGCGTTGGTCGCACTAAGCTTACTACCCAGAATGCACGCCACTACACAGCTAAATTGGCCATACCGCAATCAACACGGGGCAATAGCCCTACTCCCTACGACAAAGTAAGTACCACCCATGTGTACTTGGACCCAAGCCACAGGCGAGGGGAGGACACAAAACAAGAAGTGGTAATGTTGGACAAACTACTCTATTTTTTCGGCGTTCAACCTAGATGGATGTGCTCTTACTTTTTGATCTTGGGGACACAAACCATCAAGGAAACGCTTGCACATCATATATGTGTGAAAAGAGAACATTCTATTGCATGCAACAGTTTGTGACTTGCGTTGGTTACACTAAGTTTACTACCCTAAATGCTCAGCGGTAGATGTAAAAAGTTGAAAAATGTACTGGTTTTTGGCCAAATTGGTCATAAAAAAGGAGACCCAACACACCGCGATCAACACAGGGCACCTCACCCAGCGTAGCACTACTTGCTATGACAAAGTCAGTACTACCCATGTGTGCTTCCAAGCCACCGGCAAGGGAGGGATGCAAAATGAGATGTGTTTTTTTTTAAAATTAGGATGGCAGTGTGCATCCATTTTGTTTTGTGCCTGGCGTGCAAAGGCTTTTGAGAAACCCACCAACACCATACTGTTCCAAAAAGAAGAAACTGTGATTCACGCAATGAAGTGTAACTTGCAAGGGTTGTACTAGGTTCACTACCTACAATGCCCGGCAGAAAGTGGAAAAGTAGTAAACATTATTGTTTTTTTGCCACATCGGCCTAAAAATAGGTGCTACAATGCACAGGCAACCATGCAAACTACCTTCTCCTACATACCCCTACTCCTGTCGAGTAAATTGCAGGAATAGTAACTGTGCCTGAGCACTATGGGCCATAGCAAAAATACGGCATCTTTTGGACATTTTGTGTGCCCCCGGATATTGCAGATATTCTAGATAGTCTCATTATTTTACATTCCATGAACCCTGTGAAGACCGTCCTTCAGGTATGAGTGTGATTTTATGTTTTTTTTCCCGCTAGGGGCCAACTGGACTCCTAGGCTGGTCGTGTGTGTGTGTAGCATAGGGGTTAGAGTGCTCCCTTGGGTGCCCCTAGTTGCTGCAGAGGTCTGGAGTGACCCCTAGCCAGCATGGTAAGGTGGGGAGGGTCCCTGGGAGGGCCTCTCTGTGTCCTTAGGAGCCTGGAAATTCCTGCCCTATGCTCAGCTAGTGAGCCCCCCTCCTGCACACCCATCCCTTGCACATCCCTTCACGTCTAGGATTAGCTTAGGGTGTGTGTATGTGAGCATTTTTCCCCTGACCGTGTGTAAAATGCTCAGGCACGTGTGTTTTTGACCATGTTTAAACGTGTGAGTGAAATTCTCCTATGTTTAACAGGGGAGCCTCTAACCATGGCGTTCGAGGCTCCCAGTGTCCCATGTTATGCTGTGGGCGGGTTTGGATGTTCGATGCTACCGCATAACCGCGAGTGCCCAAAATTTGTTTTCTGCTAAAAATCGCAGTTAATTCATAACGCGGTTATGATTCAACTGCGGTTACACGGAAAAGTGTGTCTGACCTCCCTGGCTGGGTTGGCTCAGTACCAATGCTTGATTCTGTGGTTGGGCTCCACTCTGGATGAGTCCCGTTTAGTTTGAAGCGCCACGTGGTCCGCTTTGAAAATTGGGTCCTCACTCCAAAATGGAGCTTGGGGTTGCTGAACGGGTTTCACAGGACTGGGAACACGTGTCAACAATCCCCCTAGGGTTTGCCTCTGTCCCGGAGCAGACAAATGGGCCGGCACCTGGGCAGCCTCATCTCCTCACGGCGGGAGCAGATGGCCAGGCAAAGTCTTGTGCTTCCCCTGGGTGGGGTCCCCACCCAGAGGGAAGATTAGGGGGATGCCTTGAAGTCTCAGTCTCCTCCCTCGTCATCAATAGAAGCCCCTACTGGCCCCTGTGGCTCTGGAATGTGGCTGACACCCTGCCCC
>JASBQO010791804.1:0-11727 GCA_030265035.1 Desmognathus wrighti
CGGTTTTCAGGTCGAAGCCTTGCCTGTTTTTCAGATACTGAGGACTCTTGCCAAACAGAGTCTTATGTGTCAGCATGAGTAGTCTAAACTGGATGCGTGCCTTCACTGGAAGCCAATGTAGGTTTCTTCGAGCCTCCGAAACATGATCATATTTCCTCAGGCCTGTCACAACACAAACAGCGCTGTTCTGCAGGAATTGCAGCTTGTCCAGGTTGTATTTGCAGGTGCCACCTAATAGGCTTCCACAGTAGTCAATTTTTGCGCTGACTATGGCTCTGGCAACCATGGCACAAGTGGCTTTAGAAAGGACTGGCAGAATCTGGTAGAATAGCCTTATGTAGTATGAGGTAGATGATGAAAGATAATTAACGTGAGCCCTCATGGTTAATGCGGAGTCAAAAATAACTCCCAAGATCTTGACTTTGTCCACCACGGGGATGGAGCAACCCGCTATCGTGAAGTTTTTATAGCTGGGGATAATTTCTTTAGCCTGTAGTGCGAACCTACCAGCAGCAACTCTGTTTTGGAGTCATTGAGTGCTAGGTCGTTACGGGCCATCCATTCCTATATTAATAAGAAAACTTTATTGACTATAGCGGTATCAGTGTCATAGTTCCCAGTCATACGTAACACTACCTGGGTATCGTCAGCATAGTTTGTGTATAATATGTCATGACGATCCAGTCAGGCAAAAAGGGGGCGTGTAAAGACGTTGTACATCAAGGGCGACAGGTAGGCACCCTGAGGGACACCACATGTGAGCTCAGCTGGATCAGCTGCTGCTCCTTGATAGAAAACCCTCGCGATTCTGTCAGCGAGAAATGAGCGGATCCAGTTAGCGGCTGCAGTAGAAAAGTTAAATGAAGATTGTAGTCTTTCGATCAGAATCTTGTGATCGACCAGATCGAAAGCCGCTGAAAGATCCAGCAGCATAAGCAGGCCTACTTCGCCTCTATCCACTATTTGATGTAGGCTGGATTTAAGATCCAGTAGTGCGGATTCAGTACCATGACCTTCTCGGAAGCCAGATTGGCGAATGCTCAATAGATTACTTTCTTGAATGTAGCGCTATATTTGGATGTATGCTACTCTATCCAAAATCTTCAAGAGGAAGGGCACGTTTGTTATGGGCCTGAAGTTGGTTGCTATTGCTGGATCTAAAGAAGGTTTTTTAAGGAGTGGTGTGATCCAGGATTGTTTAATGCAGCTAGGGTCTAGGCCGGTGGTGAATGAGGTGTTCACAAATTTGGTGATGAGGGACACCAGGGATGGTGCACACTCTTTCACGACTGTCGCAGGGCATACATCGCCCTACATGAGGTGGGCTTGAGAGCTGCGATGATGGCTGTCATTTCTACCTCAGTCACTTCAGTGAAGCAGAAGGGTACAGTATTGGTGAGGACAGGAGGTGGTTCATCATCAAGAGGCGGAAGATTATCCTGTCTTTTTTTAATTTCATTCTTGAGTTTATCCACCTTTCCTGTTAAAGCACTCTGAATCTGTGTGCACCAGGCCTTGTCTCTAGTTATAGGATCTGGCGGTTTTACATCTGGGTTCTCGAGCTCCCTGAAGATCTTGAAAATGTCCCTAGAATCTGATTTGGCTTCAGCTATACGAGTCTCGAAGTGGAGTTTTTTGGCACTAATTATGGCTTCCTTGTAAAGCCTAGAGGCGGCAGAGTAGATGGTTTTATCTTCCAGGGTTTTGGTTTTCTGCCATAGACGATGAGCATTTCGTTTATTCCATCATAGCTTGATGATTTCGGAAGATAAGCTCAGCGGTTTCTTCCTTGAGGCAGGGGCATGGCGCTTCTTTTGTGGGGCTTGCGAGTCTACGGTTTTGGTTAGCAGGTTGGAATATATCATGGCTAGCTCTTCAGAGGAATCTGATTAAGTCACAGAGTCAAAGACAGAAGTGACAAATGGTGCGATGGTGATGTTATTGATTTTAGAAAAATTGCGAGATATGATTGACGGTTTACAGGTTTTGGTAATAGGTTTATTGAATGGAATCTCACAGCATATCAGGAAGTGGTTTGATACTCAGAACTCAGAAATCCCGCTCTAGAATGCTATGAGATCCCTTTTCAGTCTTAGTAAAGATCTGAAAAGGGTAGGTGGCTTGGTTTATGGAATCTCAAATGAATCTCTTCTCTACGCACATTGCAATTATGGGGGAGAATGGTTTCATGGCCTTTAACTCCCCTCCTCAGTCCAGAGGATAAGGGTGAGGATCTATCCCCTTTTTTTTTATAAACAACTGAGCATGGAGAGGGAAGAATAATATCCTGAAATGAGGCTCTTGAGAAGGGAAAGAGGGGATGGGAAGTAAGGGAGTGATTACTTAGATCCCTCGTTAATAAATGGGGAGTTTTTTGTATTATTTGTGACCCAGATAAGTAGATCTCCAGGTATAAGATCCTTTGGGTTGTCCTGTGTTAGACAATTCCATCCTGACTACTTTACACATAATAAAACGAATGTTTTCACACTATCCTTTGTGTTGGGAGTCAACCATCTGATCTGGTCTGTCACGCGCTCCACTCATCTCATTAATATATCTATGGGGGGAATCCTTTTTAGGCACCTTCAGATGCCCCTGCCTGGGTACTGGACTATAGGGTTCTGAAAGTAATATCCTCTGACATACACATACACTTGAAGCCAACTTACACAGAATTAAAAACAGATAGGCAAGGGCAGTTGTCGAGAGTTTAAGGCTGAAATCAAATTCCTACTTATTCAGCCTGGGAAAGATGCAGTTAAAAAGACTGAAAGAATTAAGTTAATAGAGAGGCTGGTTAGGATAAAAAATATGGTGGGAGTAAGAGACCAAGTATGACAAATGTGTGGTACAAGGCCCGAAGTCTGGAATGTGGCTGGCCTCCATGGCTGAGGCAGTAATAGCTTTGCTTCTTTAGCCCAGTAATGAACACAGCTTATGCAAGATGTTTTGTCCTCTCTAACTCTTAAATGTAAATGCCCAGATTATTGTAAAATGTTTTGCTAGCCAACTATTTCCCCTAGTAAAGAAACAGGTCTGCCATGATTCGCTTCACTTCATTCCTGCTATATTTACCTCCATGAAGGTCTGTTTATCACCATTTTGACCTCCTGAAATCAAAATCAAGGCCAAACAAAATGCTCTCCAGTCCAAGACCAGCCCCAACAGATAAAGCCCCCAGTTTTCCACTCTTCCACTACTCAGCCATATCAGAATCTGAATTGTCCCGCATCATTAGCCTTCTATCTGCAACGGCAACGTCTGCCCTGCACCCCTAGTCAAAGATTGCTCTGATGCTCTGCTCCCTCTCATAACCAAGTGAATTAACTCCTCCTTCTCCTCCTGTCACCTTCCCACCAGCGTCAAGGAGGCTTGGGTCACCCCCCACTCAAGGAGCCCACGCTTTATCACTCCATCCCTACCAACTACCGACCATCACCACTGTCTCCTTCCTTCTTAAAATTCTTGACCGGTGGCCTACATCCAAATCCAGAAGTACCTCAAGCGGCACCAGATACTTGGCACCCGCCTATCTGAATTCCAGCCCAGCCATGGAACTGAAACTGCCCTCCTAGATTTAAATATCCAGCTTGACAAATCCAAAGTCTCTGGCAACCTTTCCTTCCTCCTCCTCCTAGACTTCTCAGCTGCCTTCAACCTAGTCCATCACCTAAGCCTCTACCAACATCTCACCTAATCAGCCAACTTCTCCCTTGAAGCCACCAAGTGGGTCACGTCCTTTTTCACAGGTAGAACCTCCAAAGTCTTTGCCGGCCCCAATGCCACTGCCCTGGCCCCAGTCTCAAGCAGAGTCCCCCAAGGATCCTGCATATAAGCCACACTTTATAACATCTATACCAAACCTCTCCTCTACCAGCTGTATGTCTTGGGTGTCATTTACACCAACTTCACTGACGACACCCAAATCCTCCTCCCCTTTACAGGTGATCACGCACTCAACTCCACAATGATCAATCAAACCTATGAAATTCGTCCAGGTCTGGGTGGCCTTCCACCTTCTCTGCCTCAACGACGAGGAAACAGAGCTCCTGATTGCCTGCACCCCAACCCACCTAAAGAAACTTGGCTCAGAGTTCCAATCCTTCACCATCGATGGCATCACCATCTCAGTCTCCAAGCACATCAAAACCCTTGGCATGTAGCTAGACTCTGAACTGAACATGGCTCGCCAAGTCAGCGCTATCTCCTCTTCCACGTCCCATGCATCCAAACTCATTAACCACAGCAGGCTCTTCCTCTCCTCCGCCAACTGTCTCACTCTCTCCAGGTCCATCATTGTTGCCAAAATTGACTACTACAACACCCTGTTCACCAGCACTTCCACTAAGAACACTGCCAAACTACAGATGGTGCAGAACATTGTGCTGTGAGCTGCTTTAGGCCTCAACCGATCCAACCACATCTCTACTGCAAGACACAGAGTACACTGGCTCCCTGTTAGAGCCCGAATCAACTTCAAAACTCTCTCCATCGTGCACCGATGCCTCACCTACTCCACCCCACCCTACCTTTCCCACTGCCTCACAAAGAACTCCAGCCCCTGTGCCCTTCACTCAAATGACAACACCCTGAGCGTCCCGAGCTTCACCACCACAGCACCTGCTCTATGGAACTCACAACCAGATGAATGTCACACTGAACCCTCATACTGGTGTTTTGGGAAACTCCTCAAGACCAGGCTATTCAACCGCTTTGACCTGTAACATCACCGCAGCCCACCCACTGGCTGCTATGTTTACACGCACCTGACTTGTACGTTCTATCAGCGCCTTGCTGCCCCAGGGTTTGGGTGCTTTACAAATGTAACAAATAAATAAGTAAATAAGAGAACCTGTGTATCAGCAGCTGCAATAACATGAAAATACAACATTTTCATGAAACCATACTCATTAATAGCAATTATTTCATTAATAAAACAATAGCAATGTCCGCCAGAGGCACTGAGTTCAACAACTGAAATGAGCAATGCCTAGTTTCAGGAAGAGATAATTTGTGAATCTCTCCTGCACCTCCATTCCATGCTTCACAAAAGTCTGGTTAAGATACCCATCTAAAATGCCCTGAAGATTCCATGCGCAGGTGTCCCATGGGATTTATGTAATTTACCCGCCAGCCATGACACCGACAGTCAAAACGCCAATTTTTCAGGGCTGTTGGGTAATTACATAGGTCTGTGGGGAGGGGCCCCACACATCCCATATGCAGTGAGAGACCCTACCGCCCCTAATTATTTTTTAAATGCCCCTCCCGATTTTATTACCCCGACCTATATCAGTGTTATTTAGGTCAGGGTAAAAAAGTTGGGGTATCTAACCAATACTGTCCCATGAGATTGCATGGGATTAAAAGGATTCTCCTCTCTGCCCTATGGCCCTCTCACACTTTCTCCCTCATTCCACTGAGAAGGAGTTCATGCTCTCAGAACTAGAAAATATACAATGGTTCTATTTCTGGGCATTTTTTGTGGAAAACAATTGATTGACAAAAGCTGGTTGACCAGGACTAACAAATGTCTCCTCTAAAAATTTGTATAGCACTGAGTGAACAACGTATCCAGTTTTGGGGTTAGATGTATTGTTTTCATCTCTGGGGGTAGACTTACCATTTTCACCTCCAGTATGAGCAACTTGAGAAAAATAAGCAATTCATCTAGCCTCTTAGAGGATTTTGATCACTTTAGCTCTATTATGGAAATAGTGCCTGCAGTTGAGGGTGTCTATGGGATATTACGTACCCCGAGGGAGGTAAATCTTCCCGAAAACAATTATATTGCCTGAGGCCGTAGACCAAGGGCTATATGATTGTTGGAGGGAAGATTTACCTCCTGAGGGGCTACTTAATATTCCATAGACACAGAAATTACAGGCACTATTTCTTTTATGAAACCCCTTCAATGGGTTGTGCTCATCTTCACAGCTCCTTTCTCCATGTTTACTAAAAGTGGATAAAGGGCCATTGTTTGTAGGTGGGGGAGGTTTGGAATGCAAGATTTCTACTGTGCTTTGGGCCTCCATCGTTGTTGTCCGGCCTCAGGCACACTCCGACCTCCACGGGCGGTTCCTCGTTCTTTCAAATTTGGGCCTCATTTGGGCCTTCTCCTCTTGCCGCCGCCAGATTGCTCAATCCTCCCTCTCCCCTTTGGTACCCGGGAATCTCAACGCCCTCTCACCCTCCCCTCCCGCCCTGTAACAACGCTGTCGGTCGTCTGTCCTGAGCCATGCAGGCTTCTGTACTGCGGCTTGCCAGCTCGCGCATGCGAAAACCGCGTTTAAAGCAAAACTTTTTTTTTCCTTCTGAACCCTCCCAACGTCGCGGCCTAACCCTTCATTCTCCTCACATCTGTGGGCATAATAGGCCCTGTTTATTTGTTAGCTTTCCTGCTGTGAGCCACAATCATAGATAACACAATGGCGACCAATAGACCACGAGCATGTGACAGGATTCTGACCAATCAGAGAGCAGGAAATGTCAGTGGGGTTTCATAAACTTCATTGTTGAAGTCGCTGTAAAGTAAATATTGTAGTGATTGGTGTACAGCAGTGATAGTCAAACTGTTTTGTCCGCGCCCCCCCCGGGGGGAAAAAAAATCGGTCTACGCCCCCCCAATTGAAATTTTCTATATATATGCATATATATAGTAAAAAACCAAAAAATATGCCTGGGCTGCACCCCCCCTGGTGAGGCCTCGCGCCCCCCCAGGGGGGCGCGCCCCCTAGTTTGAATACCACTGTACAGTATTGTGGCATGTTACATGTCAATAATATTGGCTTCATGAAGCATTTTACTTTACACCTTGCCTAAAAATACAACTAAAATCAATATACTGGAGGCAATGTGCATTCTCCCAAAATACCAGAATGAAGATGTTTGAACAGTGGGAGATTCACTAAAGATAAACCAGTTTGAATGAAAAGAATAATGAATTAAACTTAAAGGAATATGTTTGATATAAGAGAAAATCAGCAGCCGATAGATACTATTTTTATAACAGCAAATAATATTTTATTATTTATTTCAGATGGGTTGTTGCGGAGGTTTCTGGCGCTGGGTAAGGTCATGGTAAGTTGTGTGAAATATCCACCAGGGGGCACTGTTGCTATATTAATAGAAACTAGAAAAGTAATGCTTAGCTGATTGATTCCTTTTGTAAATGTGCTGTATGCTACACACATGCATCCCTGTTCAATGACTTAACTAACAAGCATTGGCAATGCCATTAGGTAGTGCACTGTGTTTTGGGCTTGGCATGTATCGCGGGGGCATCTGGTGCCATCTGAGAGTGGGAGATCAAATGAAACCATGAGATATTACTCTTAATCACAGCTCCCCAACTTCACCATTTTCATTGAACCTGTGAAAAATCGCTTTCTCACTCTGTCTGTAAGCATCCACATCTGACTAAGTGGAGTGCTTGGAAGTGGGTAGAAAATCTTAATTAAGCTCTATATACAATAATGCATTTCCACCATGCATTTTAAGGTTCTTAAATCAACTATGTATATGGTTTTCCATCTTAGGTGTTTTTGGTCATGGGCGTACGTAGGGGGACAACTGACCCCCCTAGCTCCCAGGGTCTGCATGGAAAATGCACAGCTTGGCCTGATTTACATTTTATTTCAAAAGTTTCTTAATGTTGCGCCCCCTGGAAAAATTCCTGCAGACGCCCATGTTTCTGGTGGTGTCCTTACTTGTCACTGAATTTTAGTGATTGCATTATGCTAATGTTGACTCATTAAAAATAATTTATTATTCCAAATTGGCTTGGTCCGGAAAGAAGGAAGTTTAAGTCTACACACTGTGCTTTACTTTGGTACCCTACATTTTTATGGGGTGCCAAGGTAAGTGCCAGCAAAGGTCATCTATAATCACTGAGGCATTTATATTATTCTATATTAATGTATCTAATGGACAGCCATTTATGGTTTATGAATCCCAGTGCTAATATTCTAATTTCTTGACTGGTGCTTTAGAAAATCAGAGCATTTAGAGCTTTATACTTTCCCCATTCTGTTAAAACCGAAAATCCACTGTTTTTAATTTTGTTTGATTGTATTGGGGGGTTTAGATGTTCGCCCATAGTGCAGATTGTATCAGAATGCGCAAAGTGAAACTGGGCTATATTCCATCCCTTTAACCAGGCTTGTATATTATAAGCCCTTTTAAAGGGATAGGAAACAGCACGGTTTCACTTTGGGCATTCTGATACAATATGCCACTATGGGACATTTGTTGTCTCCTCCCCGGAAGAACAGCGCTTGTGTTCTGCTGGGGGTGCCTAATTCGGTTTCTCGCCGCCACCATGGACAGCGCTGCACTGCGCAAGCGCATGCCGGCCACTTGTAGAGGCGCATCCATGCGCAGTGCCGTTCCATTGGCATGCCCATTGCGCTGTGACAGTCCATCCTGGCACTGCCACAGCTCCTTTGTGCAGGGCATCTGCAGGGCCCTGCATCCCTCTCTGTGACCGGCTTCACTTTTCTTAATGCTGGCCATACACCGGCCTGCACCTTCCCAAAGGGCATTCTGCAGGATCACAGAGATGCTCCTACGGGAAGGCACACTGCCGCCTTCTTTGAGAATCTGGGGGATAGTGTTTACTGCCTATCAGATTTATTCATTGGTGATTCATTTTGTTTGTAGCGGTGCGTATAAGTCTGTACGTTTGGTCATGTGTTCCTATAGTAGGTTGGCTTCTTTGTTTAAGGCTGGTACATTTAGGAAGAACCAGTCGTCCGTAGATTTCTTTTCTGTCAGTCTGTCCAGTTTCCTGCATTGGGCAGTTGTCTTACGGAAGCTGGTGCAGATCTGGTTCTATCCTTGAGGTGGTTTTAACTTGAACTATCCAGTCATCTGACCATGATATACAAAAGGTCTTTAAGGAGTGCATCTTAGGTGGTTTGCTGGACAGCAGATCTAGAACATGTCATACTTTGTGTATATTCTAGACACACGTTGCTGGAGGTCTAGTGCCTTCATATTATCTAATGTTTTGATGGTCGTGTGGTCTATTTCTGCTTCCATCCAGACACTGAAGTCTCCTTTGTTGTCTGTAGATGAAAGAAAGTTTGTGATTGTGACGAAATGCAACTTTCTTTTCTTTAGAATATTTATAGATTGTCTGAAATGAATGGGAAAATCAGGCACTTCTGATAATGCTAATCAATCAGGATGGCACTCCTGCTTCTCCAGTACCCTATTACCCGCATCCATCTACCTGAGCCCTCGTTGATACTTAATGGAAAATATGTGTACCCTACAATTCAAGCACAAAATGTATGAGGATGATATCAGCAGCATGTAGCAGTCCCTGCAGCCCCTGGGATCTCTACCGGCCCCCATTTAACAGTGATCAGGCACTTGGCTAATATTATAACCCCCTTGATGATATCTATGCAAATTTAGCTGAGTTATAGACATGCAAATGTTAATTATAATAGCAATATGCAGATGCCCCAATGACCTGCCACTCATACCCCCACATACTCACACTGCAAAGGCCCCAACCACTGGCTATTAATGAAAGTGAGCAACTATCCCTAGAAATGCCAATTTTCAGTGCAATGTGCAATAGCACTCACACAGCCTCCCTTTTTTCCCTTTTTTCTCTTTTCATGTGCCCGTCCCAGACAAACACCCAATGGTCCATTCTGCTTTGCCTGCACGGAAGGTTGCTATGCCGTCAGCCACAGTTGTGTTCAATCACATGCTCCTGCAATCACAGTATGTGCAGTTACCCCCAGATCCCTAGTCTCTTGAAATACCCACCAAACATGCCATGGTCCTCTGTACACTCATCTATCCATTAGTCCAACCACCAATGAATCTGCAGCACACAAACAGCTGCTAAGAAGCCCCATTGGTACTTTAACATGGGCCTTCAATAATGGGGGCCTGAGAACAGGCCTTTAGACTGGAAGGGCACCTATAATATTGTCCTTTAAATGTAGTCATACCCTACCCTCTTTCTCTTCCTTTTCATCCTCCCCTGGTCTCTAGGCCCTCCCCTCAATACCCAATGAATGATAACCGTCTTGCATCAGAGTTAGTCTCTGCTCCTGCTTAGTCTTCTACTGATACGTCCTGTTCTTTCCTATTTCAGGGGGCGCCGGAACCGAGGAAGAGTTTAAGGGCAGCACGATGGCGGAGGAGGGGGCGAGGCAGGTGCAGGTAAGTGTCCTTAATGTATGCAAGGTTAATGTGATTTAGTTAGGGAAGGTGATATGATGTCAAAATCCTTTCTGTCTCTCCCTTCATAGCCCCCATGTGAACTTTGGACCCTTTCTTCTAGCAAACCTTACCCGAGTATGATATGGACAAGGGCATCTGTCTAAAGGTCTTGCCACTTGAGCTAAACTTTCTGTCTACAGTCAGGGTTTGCAGATGGTAGATGATTTTGCTGTCTTGTGTCTGAGGAGCAGACTGTAGGCCTAGGGTCATACCATGGGCAGCCCTATATTCCAATGGGGGATGTTCTAGATAGTTCTTGGTAACACAGAGTGGTCACTCCCATATTGAAAAGATTTGGGGCAGATAGGACTAATTTAAGAAGTCTAGATTTTACCCCACATCATGGAGCACATGTTTGCATCGCAGCTGCACTCCCACTGGGAGGAGCATAACATATTCCACGATTAACAATCAGGGTTTAGACCGCATAGAGGTACGGAGCTCGCCTTCACCGATGTGCTGGAGCGTTTGCTTTAGCTGATGTAAAAGGACCGTCCGTCCACCTTGATCCTGTTGACCTATCAGCAGCATTTAATACTATAAACCACAGCATCGTCCTTCAGTGCCTGGCCAGTGTGGCAAAGGTATTGATGTTCTTCCTCATGGATATGGCACACAAGAGGAGACTGGATGGGTTGTGGTCTGAGGTAAAACAGGTCCCTTATTGAGTACTACAAGTCTTTACACTCTCCACATTTCTCTTTAATACCTATATGCACCCGTTAAGTTCACTTCTGGAGGATGTAGGCCTCAACTTTCAAATGTATGCTGATGACACAACCAGATCATGGTGGATCTGGACAGGACGGGGGATGGCAGGGTAACCCCTGCCTTGTCAGCAGTAAAGGGTTGGATGAAAAATAATTGGCTAGCCACCTGCTGTAGCTACAACTCTAGAGCCCCCCACCAGACATTCTACACCTGGCTCCAACCTCTTCCCAGTCTGTCAGAGAGAGAGAGTGATGAGCCGCGCTCACCCACTAAATATCCCCCTCAACCTTGACGGGAAACTGGGTTGGGGGTACAGCAACTTCTTCAAACTTGGGGGTTGTCCCACCCTCCGAGTGGTAGCGTCCATGGCTCGCGTCAGGTTGTCTACTGCCAGTCTTGCTGGAGGGACCCAAGGTGAAAGGATTCACACCTCGTCCCATCCACGCACAAAGCCGCTATTCACTCCTCTGCCCAGTAGGACAAAAGGGGGGAAGGCGTTGACCGCATTTCAGGCTGGGAGGCCTGGCTGGACGTTATCATGAAGAAGGGAGAGGCCATAATCAAAGGGCTCCCCTGGAGAAGAAACAGACATCTGCCAACCCATCCCCTCCTCCCCAGGAGGTGGTGGGGGTGCCTGAAGGATCAAGGCCATTTGGTTGCTCCAAGGCACGGCAGATTCCCTAGCGAGGTGCCAACACACGTTCCTGCCCTGGGAAACCTGTCGAGCAACCTCTGGCCCAATCTTGCAGTGTCAGCCCGTCCCTT
>JASBQO010802872.1:0-11717 GCA_030265035.1 Desmognathus wrighti
GTCGTTACAGGTGCTGACTTCCAGGATGTTCACTGGTTCCTGGCCGGAACCCCCTTTTTCTCCTATGCGCGGTCCGATGGACTGGCATGGGAGTGTGAAGTGGGTTTCACATTCCTCTCTCTCCTTCAGTCCCGGTAGATCCAACAGTCTCGTGTCCTTTTAGAGGTTAGCAGTGGTTAATAAAAGGTTGTTTCAGTCATTATTTCATACACAAAACTCTGCAGAGTAATAGGAACAACAAACATAAACCATTCTTGGATTTTGCGGAAAACTACAAATATTAATGGAAACATACCAGTTTTTTTTTGCTCAGGGTCATATTGGGCACTTCATTGGTGTCAGCGGGCTCCAGTTCTTCCTTGTATCTACAATGAGAGAAAATCAAACATTTCTTTTGAATTCAGTCTAAACATCTTTTGTTAAATTGCACATGGTTTTCATTTATGCTAATAGCCCATCCGACAAACTACTGCTTTTCAGTTAATTCGATAGCATACGTATTTGTTTTCCCTTAAATGTAACATTTACTTTGGAGGTGGGAGGATCTCGAAAGATACATTTTTTCCTTTGAAATACAAAAACCTCATTCTCACCCTGGCAGACCAATTAATTAATATAAACCATTATCCATCTGTTTAAGGATAATGGTTCAGCTTTCACCGTTATACTGATCCTACCCTGTTGACCTGGATTGCTCTGTGGATTGACTTTGGTTTACAGTCTTTTGGCACTATGTGTTGGACCTGTTGTACATTTGGTGTGTCTGGTGCTCTGAGGCCTATGGGCATGCAGCACCTTAATTCACTAACGGTAACGGTAACGGTAAATGTGAAAATGTTTACGATATGGTCAGAATTGGGAGAAATTATATGAGCGCCAGGTGCATCACTGTCTTTGAGGATGCTTAATAAAAGCAGCATAAAGTCATGCTTTACCACTGCAATCGGTGAGGTTGAAGAACATGATGCAACTCCTTTACTAAATCCATCCACTGTCTACTCTTGTTGTACTGCATGCAAATGGACTTCCGCTTTATCCATGCCTCCTCTGTAGCATTTGCGCTTGTAGGACTAGCCCTGGATGCTCTGAGTGAATTTTATAATTTCATGTCTTGGGCGGGAAATGAGCATGTGATGTTACAGCAGCGGCACTGGCCTTTTTCATGTAAGCTTCATTAGTACTTCCACTAACAGATGGATGTCAAGGTAGAAATGCAGAGAACCGGTAACTCTGGCCCTAGGGAATCCTGGGATCGATTGGATGGTAGAGTGCAGTTACAGAAACAGCAACTGGTGAAGGGACTAGAGAAAATTTAATTTGTCAATTGAAGGCAACATCCCTTCAGGCCTTGTTGAGGCCTCAGGAAGGAGTACCGAGCAGAAAGGGGCAGGAGGTTTGGACCAAGGCCACCCGATGGACCCGCAGAGAGTGGCGATGTTGTGCCCAACAGAAGCGTTTCTGCAGATATTTCAGGCCTAGGCCATGCAGAGCCTGCCACATGGTGCAAAGCGCATGAAGCTCGATCATGTCCGCCACAGACAGCCAGCCCAGCTCCCAACGTGCCCCCGAGACCCTATCCCTCCTTCGCAAATCACAACAAGGCCTCACGGCTCGATTCTGGACCCTCTTCAGCCGGGCCAAAGTTCCCTTCACCAGGCCCACGTAGGTGACACAGCAGTATTTGATCTTAGAAATCACGAGGGCCTGACAGAGGAGGGCACGATGGTCCCAGGAGAGGAGGGGCATGAGTCGGACGAGCCTGTTCAATCGAAAATGGAAGGAGCTGACCACTGCACCAACTTGCGCATCCTGAGATCCCACGTCGCTGCGAGCCGCCTTCACCAAGGTCAGGGATCCCCCAATTCAGAGGGCCGAAAGGAAAGACTCACCGAAGGAGGGGCCCAGCAGCCCTGAATGATGATCTCGGTCTTAGCCGCATTAAGACACAGCCAGCTATCTGTAACACTCGTACCAACATAACACCTGTACCAACACACCTTAGCTGTAGTAGCAGTTGTAGCTTTCAACTAGAGGGAGAAAGCGTATGTAGCATTGCATAGTTTAAAGTAGAGGTAATTAAGTTAGAGGTAGGAGCGCTGTGAGCGTATGTAGCATAGCATAGTTTAAAGTAGAGGTAATTAAGTTAGAGGTAGGAGCGCTGTGACGTAGTAGCTGTAATGTTGCTGAACTTTATCCCAAGTTGGAAATAGTGGCTTAATGCAGCAATATTAGTTCCGACCCCGCATCTCCGACACATACAGTAAAGCCACATACTTTTCCCCTAATAGACATCCACACACCCCGGTGACCCCCGCCTCTCAAAGCAATAACTCACACCGCGCGCGTTCCCACACACCGCTCACGTCACCCAGAGCTCGAGCTGCTATCCGTGCGTCACAGCCACCTCAAGTCCATTAGGCGCTTTGTCAATGTGATGTCGCCACGGACAGACGCAATCTAGCGAACTCTAGCTGACAGGCCTCCCTGAGGAGATTTTTAGGGACGGAACATACCCTTCGGGTTGTTCCACCCCTGTGATTGATCACGAAAGGTATTGCAACCCCTTTTTGCCCTTTCCCAACTCGAGCTCCCGCTCTGACACTCAACCCCAACCCAGATACATAGGCCCTTGTCAGCCCCGGTCTCACCAGCGAGTGATCCCGCACAGGTAGACACCGCCTTCGGGGCAGCCGACCCTTCCCCTAGCCAGCTCCTCCTCCTCCACCAGCCGACGGAGACACCCAAGCGAGACAAACAGGAAGGACGTTGCGGCTCCCTGAGAGACCTCCTGGTATCCTTTCTGAGGTGGGGGGGAAATGTGGCAGGCAGGGACAGAAACTGTGATCCTAACTGTGGTCCTTAACCCCAAGCATAAAGCTAAGAGAAGACCCGGCCCTGAAGTGCATAAAGAAGCCCGGCGCCGCCTACCCCAAGGTGAGCCCTTTCTGTCTGAGTTAAGTTAGAAAGTAAGCCAGGAGAGGGGCGGCTGAAGAAACTCTCCAAGAGGACTAACCTCCAGCCCTCTCTCTTTTCAGAATCCCGGGACCCTCCTACGCCCGCTCCCAGAAGGAGAGAGAGCAAGACCCCCTCCTGGTACCTGAGCACGTTTCACTCTCTGGCGGCGCCGACCTACTGGGTCCTTCTTAGTATAGACTCAGGTGGTTGTGGTCGTTCATTTCCTCCTTCGTTCCAGCCCAGTCCACTGAAATACCCACAGGTAAAGACCCTTGTGACACTATTCCCCATCCAACACCTGATAATCCTCAGGCCCTCTAGGAGCCTGCTCCCGTCTTGACTGGATTCATGAAGGTCTGAAAAGCAGCTGAGTGTCGACGGCATACATCTGAAACCTCAGCCCGAGATTACCCAGCAGCTGCACCAGTGGTTGCATGTAAATGTTGAACAACAAGGGCGAGTGCGCTGAGGAGGGACCTAGCCTGCAGTGTGTGAGCAGTGTGTGACTGCATGTAATGGTGTGAAAAGAGGTAAACTCCATGAGGAACTGATAGAGGGGCTCAGAGACAAACGCCTGAGCTCAAATCCTCATCCCTCTCTCTCTCGGTCCGAATCTCATCTTTGATGTCCCTCACTTGACAATCAAAAAACTCTGCCAAACTCTCACAAAGAGAGGTGGAGGGAGAAATGACACTAACCCTAGACAGAGGATTGAGAAATTCCTGGGTGATGTTGAAAAGAGACTTGAGATCAGATTTAGCCAGAGAGAGTGTCCTAGAGAGATAGGCCTCCTTGGCCTGTCGGATTTTAGCTCTGTAAAATTGCTGATGGAAGCGATATCTCTCCTTATCTGACTGCAAATTGGACTTACACCATCTGCGCTCCAAGCGCCTGGCCATACAGTGAACGTTATTATTCATGTGTTCCATAGCCGCATGTTTTATGATAATAGTTACCATTTCAATCCTAGTGAGTTGTTTATTTTTGAGGACTGTGAGTCTTCACTGGTTTCTTATGGTGTGGTGTTTCTGGCTTGGGAAGCAGTGTCTTCTTCTAGGAACAGGAGTGCTATATACAACTGTCTCTAATTCTAGCAGTCTTTAATTGAAAAATGAGAAACATCTGCCTCTTCAACTGTGGCAATTCATTTTGGCTTCATTCTATAGTATTTTTAGGAAACTGCACATAGATTTCAGCCACTTTAGAGTGCTGCAAGACCATATAACACAGGGAAGCGAGAGAAGCAGAAGTCCATGTGGATGTGGATGTGGAGAAGAAGGCAAGCAAAGATATGAAGCAAAGGGAAAGGGGCAGAGAAGAATTTTAGTCCAAAATTATGAGAAGGATACCGACACTAGCTGGATTTGTTATATACTATACTGAGTTTGCAAAGAGTGGTTGGTCCGGACTAAGCAAACTCTCTACACTGCAACAAATGCTGTCACCTGCAATATGCTTATACATCTTATTTGAGAAACTATTAATGTCGAATGACATTAATAACCCACAAATAAGACCACATTTTTAATTCCAAATTTCCTTTCCTGGTACTTACCTTGGCACCCCAAAATGTCTGGGGTACCAACGTAAGTCAGAGGATGTAGATTCCATCCTCCAGCCTGAGCATGTTGGAGAACGGGGCAAATTCGGGGTTCAAAATTTCATTTTAATGCTTCAACATTCGTGTATGTCGAACATTAAAATTCGGAAATAAGACAGGGTACCTGTAATACGTCTACCCCTTCTGCCAGTTTGCTTTTTTTTCCAGTGGATGCCTGTTTACAGTCTTGAAGCTTTCCTCACAGAAGGGGTACCTTAGACTATTATGTATTTTTCCATCCGGAGATGTGTTTTCTCTAAGAGAGCACATAACTCCCTACGTGGTCTCACCAGCGAGGTGGACTTTGCGATTCCTTTCTCTGCTGGTTCTCCTTTCTCTATATATCCAAACCATGTCCATGTTATCCCCATAACCTAGTCTCAATGTTTAGCCACTTTGAGGTCAGTCAGTGTGGTTTCTCTTCTGTTTGGCGACATCTCATTTACCACCCTGTTCTGCTCCTCTAAAATTCTGTGACCAAGAACACAATTTTGAACTTGACTGGGCATAAATCACAATCCCCTCCTTTCCTAATCTAAGCTCAATTTTCCATTCCACGGTTTTGACTTACCGACTCCAGTATGTTTGCAACACGATCAACGAAATGGCTACAAGAACCGCACATAGCAATACGAGAACTGAAATAAAAATAAGCAAGGTTGTGAAGATTAAAAAGAAGAAGTTGGAATGAATAACACATATGAAAGCACAGAGGCAACATCAGACAATGTAAGGCCCATGTTTCATGCTCATGTATATAAAAAGCAAAGAAAAATAAAACCTAACAGCAGTTGAGTGCAGAAAAACATCAGATCTTATCAAACAAAAATGAATTATCTAATACTTTTTACTGGAGAAACTACAATCTTACGAAGATATATTGCAGCATGCTATCATTGCCGTTGATGGGTTTCTTATTATCCTAAGTGCCACCTTGAGGTATTTTAGCATGACACGCCAGTAGGAGGCACATCCTCTCAAACCAAAGTGTTGGCATATAAACATCTGTGAAGGCAAGAGCGTTAGGTAAGTGAGCTTCTATTCAACCTTATACCCATAGATGATAGCAACAAGTAGCAATAGACACCTGCATCATGAAAAGCATGAGAAATTTGTGTGCTTGAGAGTTACCATCGCATTGGTGACACACCTATCACCATCTTAGAGTGCGGACCCAAGTTTTGAAAGAAGCCACGTGGCGACTCAAACTAAAGGGGACACACTCTAAGTGGAGCCTGAATACAGAATCCTGCTTTGGATTTCAGCTAACCCACTCAGTGGAGCTGGACGCAGTTTTCTGGAAAACCAGTTAAACATAACAGTGTTATGAATTAACTGTGATTTTTAATAGAAAACCAATTTTAGACTCTCGCAGTTGCAAGGTAGCCTCGAACGCCTAAAACCTCCATTGAAAGTCAATGGGGCCATTGAAAGTCAATGGGGAATGGGAGCCTAGAACAATGCAGTTTTAGGCTCCTATGTTAAAGATAAAAAGTTTAGATGCTTGCGGTTACAAGGTAGCCTCGAACGCCTAAAATCTCCATTGAAAGTCAATGGGGCCATTGAAAGTCAATGGGGAATGGTAGCCTAAAACAATGCAGTTTTAGGCACCCATGTTAAAGATAGGAAATACATTCCTATACTTTAACTGAAGGGGAAAATACATTTCTCTGACCATTTTAACACCTTGGGGGAGGTAAGAGGTATTAAAATGGTAGCCTAGAACAATGCAGTTCTAGGCTCCTATGTTAAAGATAGGAAATACATTCCTATACTTTAACTAAAGGGGAAAATATATTTCTCTAACCATTTTAACACCTATCATCTTCCCATCGAGGGGAGGTGCAGTGGAGCGGCACCTCACCACCAAAACACCTATCACCATCCCATTAGGGGGAGGTGCCGCAGAGTGGCACTTCACCGCCAAAACACCAATCACCATCCCATTGGGGGAGGTGCTGCTTAGAAACACTAGTTGCACGCTAAAGGGTAGAGGTTACGTTACTTTGGGAAACCCAGATGACAAAGTGGTAAAATACAGGCCAGGCTTCTACGCATGAAGACCACACAATCACCCCAGTGTGCTGACCAGAGTATACAGAACACCAACGCAGGTATGCCCAAGATGTGTGCCTGCACACAGCCATGCACAGACAGAAGCAGACCCAGGCTATTAACAGTCTCAGGGGTAAAGATGACCCACAGGTGGCGGTACAGGCTAGGCCACAGAGCTCCTTACAGTTACCAATGTTCAGAGCCAGAAGCAAATTAGGCATGCAGATACCAACCCATTCTAAGGACTGGTGAACAAACCATACACCAACACACTATCATACTGGCCCACTGAATTAGGAAGAGGGGAGCAGCAGCCATAGAGAAACCCGCCCACAAAACCTACAACCTGACACACAAAAGCTAACCCTGACACTCAGAAAATTAACCCTGACACTCAGAAAACTAACCCAGGCACTCAGAAAACTAACCCTGGCACTTAGAAAACTAACCCTGGCACACAGGAAAGCTAAACCCCTACACACACACAGGCCAAACCCAGACACACAATACAGAAAAGGTGCCCAGGACAACTGGCACAACTTGGAAAATTAGCAAAATGCGCACAAGATGACAAGCAGGCCGAGCTGGGATTGCGCACCAGGTCACAGACACACACAGACAGGCTGGCGCACAAGATCACACAATCACAGGTACAAGCAGCATTGGGAATGCACACAGGATCACAGGCATACAGAGCAGGGAATGAATAGAATTTGCCCAAATGGACCCAAGATCACAAGCATGCAATGCTGGGACTGTGCCACATGCGCACCAGATCACAGGCAGTCGCCAAGCTAGAAATGTGCCCAAGACTATAAGACTAAGCTAACATGTGCCCAGATCACAAGTGGGCTGAGCAGGGAATGCGCACATGATCACCAAGCTAAAATGTGCCCTAGATCACATGCCCAGAGCTGGTGGCTCACACAGCGTCATGCAGGTCGGATTCCACAGAAAGTGCCCAAGATCACATTCACACAGTGCAGGGGAATGCACACCAGTACAGATACACACACACAGGATTTCACACAAAATCACAGATCCAAAACCATGCCAAAAGGCTCACCAGATCACAAGACCAGGCTGAAATGTGCCCAAGAACACAAGCCTGCTGAACAGGCAATGTGCACCAGTACACACACACTGACAGGACTGCCCGAAATCACAAGCCTGAGACCCAGCTAACATGAGGTACAGAAGATCACAAGCCTAAGAAAAATGCACACAAGTCCATGGGCACCACTTTTGGTCCCACCCTTGCCAATTTATATGTGGATGAATTCGAACAAAAGTTCATTTATGATGTCAATAACCCTTTCAGGGCCAATATTTTGCAATGGCATAGGTATATCGACGATATCCTTATTATCTGGAAAGGTTCTGCGATTGAGATTAACCAGTTTCATGAGTGGGTTAATAACCTTGATAGCCATCTCCGATTCACTTTGGAAAAAAGCCAGGATTCCTTGTCATTTCTGGATTTAAGAATTTTTCACAGTGATGGCAAACTCAAGACTACACTCTACAAAAAACCTACAGACAGGAATGCAGGCTTACACTATGCTAGTTTTCACCCACCACACGTAAAGAAAAACCTTCCCTTTGGGCAATTCCTGAGAATTCGCCGTAATTGCACCGATTTGCATGAGTACAATGTTGAATCTGAGATTCTCCTATCTAAGCTTACAGTGAGAGGTTATCCAATAGGTTTAGTAAAAAAGGCAAAGAAAAGGGCTAAGTATTTTAATAGAGATCTTATGCTGGGTCCGAGGGTGGAGAAGACTCCTTTGGAAAAGATTGTTTTTGTTACCACGTTCTCCACTGCTTCTTTTAGTATTAAAAAAATCATTCGCAAACATTGGCATGTGCTGAATTTAGGGAAAAGTCATTTCCAGCATCCCATCTTCGCCTATAAGCGAAGTAAGAACCTGAAAAATTTCCTTGTGCACAGTTCCTTGGCCGGTGGCCCATTGGTACCCAACAATGTGAGGGATATGCTTCGCCTCCCGCCACTCAGCGGCCATTCTCCCTGTGGTTCACGTACCTGTACTTTCTGTAGGACAACAACCCGCTCTAAGTCCATTGATGTCGGGTTACCTACCCAGTGGACTCAGAAATCTTTTACAAACTGTAACACTGCTGGCGTTGTTTATGTTATCAAGTGTCCATGCAATCTTATGTACATCGGCAAGACAAAGAGGAAGATACGCGAGAGACTTGTGGAGCACCGCAGTTGTATCAAGAACAAGGTCACCTCGGAACCCATGGTTCAACACTGCATCGATCAAGGACACACGTTTGAGGACATGAGATGGACCATCATTGAGAAAGTCAGCGGAAGAACAGATGCAGATTTGGACACACGACTGCATGAACGAGAGCAGCGGTGGATCATCCGCACTAAGTGTCATCTTACTGGACTCAATGAGGGACTCGAAATTTAACCCTATTTTGGCCCCCTTTGTGCTCGATAGCCACACTCAGTTTTTCCCTTCCCTTCCATGTCCTTTCTTTTCCTTTTTGCTCTCCCTCTTTCTTTTGGGCACCCTATGGTTCAAGGGTCTGTTGGAATGCTCTCCACTTGACATTCCTTGTCGGTTCCCTTCCTTCCCCAACCCTCTAACCACAACCCCCCCCTCTTTCACCCTTGCCTTACTTCCGCCCGTTATCCTCTTTCCTCCCCACTCTTTCACCCTCCCGTCTTCCCCCTTCCTTCCCTTCTTCTTCCTTCCCCTGCTTCTACCTCTTTCCCCCTTTCTTGCCTTTTCCCACTACCCTAACTCCTTCCCCTGCCCCTTTTTTTTAACCCCCCCCGCGCTTCCCCCCCCTACTTGAGCTCTTCTTATTTTTTACTTTGAGCTCTTTGTCTTTTTTGCTTTTTTGCTTTTTGTTTCTGGTTCTGGGTTTAGCGATTTTTTTCCTTGGCCTTTACCATTAATTAGTATTATTGCTTTTTTGTTTCTGGTTCTGGGTTTAGCGATTTTTTCCTTGGCCTTTACCTTTAATTAGTATTATTTTTCCTTTTTTCTGTTGTTGGTTCAGCACTCTCGTTGTTGCTCTATTTGCGCAGGCGCCCCGTGCAGTTTCTTTTCTCTGCGCAGGCGCCGTTAGCCCTTTCTCCACCCATGCGCTGGCATCTCCTCCCGCACACGCGCAGGGTATTTCTATCGATTTCCCCTTCTTGCCAGTTCTCGCAGAGGCCCCCCGGAGTCCAGACGGCTCTCCGTTTTTGGGAACAAGTGCCCCCGGTAAGCGGTCCTTTATTCTCCTCCCCGTTTTTTCTTTACCCCCCCACCCACCCTCTCCTTCATTTTTTTCCCTCCCCTGTCCCTTCCTGGACCGGCTGCACCTAACGCGCATTTTTGTTTTTGTTTTCCTTACTCAGAGGGACTCGCCCTTCCGGCCTCTGAGCTGCGCCCTTATTTGGCCCCAGGTACGTTTCTTTCTTTTCCCTCCTTTCTTTCACCCTCCAACAACCCCTTTCTCCCCTCCCCCCCCTCACTCTGTCTTCCTTTTCTCAGAAGGAGCCCCTTCTTTTTGTGGGCCTTTGCTGCTTTCTTTGCGCAACTGATGTTTTGCGCTCCAGGAGACTTGTTGTCACTTGACTGCCTGTAGCTCCTAGTAAGTGTTGCCGTTGTGCATTTTCGCACCATTTTGCCCATTTATATTTTCACTCCTGTCTTGCACCAGGCACTGGGGTGCTCCATCCAACTGTTTGTGTGTTGTTTATTCATTTAATCGTTTTTTATTCATTTAATTGGTTTCTGTTAAACCCAGAAGTGATTTCTTCAATTATGAGCACTTTTACTCCTGCATCTCCTCAGCGTCTGCCTTTGGCCCCAGTGTTTCCTGGCCCACGCATGTCTATGAATGGATTCCCTGGCCAACCCTTTGGGTTGTCTCCATGCCTTTATGTGCTATGTGTTTAGCCTTATTTCCTTAGGGGTTGCCCTTGGCTCCCCACATGTTGCTATTCTCATCATTGCTTGGCTCTAATTTTGTTGCCCGTTGTTTGTTTTGTTTTTCTCCATTTAGTTGCAACCCCATCCCTCTTAAATAAAAGGCATTTTCACTCCCCGACGAAAGCCATAAAGCAATTAGTCCATGGCTGAAACATGTTGGAGTTTTATGAAAATGTTTTAATTGTTTTTAAATTCTTTTAGTTGTCTTGTTCTGTGGGTATGGTGTCACGCACTTTGCTGCACTATGTGTGTTGGAATTATTGTCATTACGCCGCTTGTCTGATGGTTTAAGACTCGTGGCTTTTGTTGAATTTGTTCCAACCTTTGTCTGTACATTTAAGACTCGGGTTTGGACCCTACATTTTCTCCTAGATGAGTTGGCTTAATTAAGCCTTAATAAATGCTGTTTTTTGGATTGAACTTGTCTCTCCACCAGCCTGATAAGTTGAATTATGTGTGTTTCCAGGATCTTTTGTCGTGTTGTACTCAGAAAACTAACCCTGGCACTCAGAAAACTAACCCTGGCACACAGGAAAGCTAAACCCTTGCACACACACAGGCCAAACCCAGACACACAATACGGAAAAGGTGCCCAGGACTACTGGCACAACTCGGAAAATTAGCAAAATGCGCACAAGAAAACAAGCAGGCCGAGCTGGGATCACGCACCAGGCCACAGACACACACAGACAGGCTGGCGCACAAGATCACACAATCACAGGTACAAGCAGCGTTGGGAATGCACACAGGATCACAGGCATATAGAGCAGGGAATGAATAGAATGTGCCCAAATGGACCCAAGATCACACGCATGCAATGCTGGGACTGTGCCATATGCGCACCAGATCACAGGCAGTCGCCAAGCTAGAAATGTGCCCAAGACCATAAGACTAAGCTAACATGTGCCCAGATCACAAGTGTGCTGAGCAGGGATCACCAAGCTAAAATGTGCCCTAGATCGCATGCCCAGAGCTGGTGGCTCACACAGCGTCATGCAGGTCGGATTCCACAGAAAGTGCCCACGATCACATTCACACAGTGCAGGGGAATGCACACCAGTACAGATCCACACACACAGGATTTCACACAAAATCACAGATCCAAAACCATGCCAAAAGGCTCACCAGATCACAAGACCAGGCTG
>JASBQO010813939.1:0-11635 GCA_030265035.1 Desmognathus wrighti
TATTATAAACCGTGTTGCACTAAGAGTGAGACTAATCCCTATCCCCTTTGTTTATTATATCATTTCAGGTGCAGTGCTACAAGTTGCTTCCTTGGGTCTTGTGGGCCCCCTTTTCAGCTTTCTGTCAGTCACTGGCAGAGGGAGGAACAGGGACGCCCAGAGTTCATCACTTCTGGGCAAAGTACCTGATAGTCCAACATCAACCAGGTCAAAGGCCTCAGAGTAGTCTACGGTGAGTTGCCGGCATCTTTGACAGCATCCAGGTGGATTTTTAAATCCAGGAGTGCCATCTCTGAACTGTGACCTGGTCAGAATCCTGGCTGCCTGGTCCTCACGAGGTAGTGCTGTCCAAGATGGTGCTGGATTTGCAAGTAGGTGGCTCTATCCAGTATCTTGAACAAGAAAGTGACATTCGTTAAGGGCAATACTTAGTGGGGATGTACGGGGTCAGGGTTGTCTTCTTTATGAGAGGAGTGATACAGGCTTCCTTGATATTAGCTGGAACAGGGGAAGAAGCAAATGAAGCATTACTAAAGGTGGTAATGAGTGGTAGAAAGGCTGAGGCTCAGTCTAGTCTGAGGTGCAGTATTTGATGAGTGGGGAAGCGCATAGGTCTCCCTTCCAGGAGGACGAATTGAGTCTGTTAATAATTGAGGCTACATCCAACTCCAGTAGGGTCTGAATTTTAAGGGGGTGGTGTGGGTGAGGGGAAATAGATGATTAGATGGGATGAGGTGAAGAATCCATTGTTTACCATTTATTTTGGTGTTTAAGAGGTTGCTTTTGCTGTTTTGGGCTTGTTGTACATCCATGGAATAGGAATCATTCTGGGTGACACTAGTGGTTTGTGGGGCTTGATTTTCAAGTTCCCTGAGGTTTTTGAATAGTTTATAGTTTATAGTTTATCGATTTAGCGTGCGACGCGCCCATGGGCCTCTGCACACGAAGGTCCGGCAAACAGAACAGAATCGGAAGGCAGCAAAACATCATAACAGGAGGACCAAGCGCTCCTTTGGCTCAGATGAGGCATTGGTTATGCAGGAGTCATAAGAGGTGGCCTGGCATTAGTATGACTGTTGTTGGTTGCTGTTTGGTCTTTGTGCCAAGCTGATTCTCGAGTGTGGTTGTAAGGTGAGCAGGGAGTTCTTGAATAAAACATGGTTTGTTTTTCTTGGATGTTTTTGGGATGTGACCTGCTCAAGGGCTGTGGTAAGGGAGCTGTAAAAGAGGTTGGCAAGGTCCTCAGAGATAGAGTCCATTAGTGGGTTGGCGGAAAGAGGGGTTGGAAAGGGAGAGGGAGTTTCAGGAGTGAGCTTACTCTTATTCCATCAGAGAATGACCACTGATGATAGTGGTTTGGTGGTTGGGCAGGTTTAAGAGGGTAGGTCAATGGTGATGATATGGTGATCAGACCAGGGGCATAATACAGTGTTAGCTAAAGTTATTTCGATGTTGAGGGTGGTCAACCAATCAAGGCTGCAGCCGTTGCAGTGGGTGGGTGAGGAGATGAGCTGATTTCTTTATTAATTTATGTTTATCTATTTAGGATTTGTTGTGCACACTTTTATCAGTCATTTAGAGGTGCACCCCCCCACCTGCACCCAACCCACCCCATCCAACAAATCCCACATTTAAAATTCCCCATAAAACATCAATAAATACATACATAAATAATTTAAAAAAATCCAGCTCCACCTAAATAGTTAGCTCCAGCAAACCCAAAAAGTTAGCAGTCATCAAACCACCTAATTCATGCCACCTCCAGAGACAGATAATGAGCCTTAATCAACTTTTTTAAGGAGCCAAGGGATGAGGAAGTGTGAATGACCACCGGCAGCAAGTTCCACCACCGGGGGCCCAAAAAAGAGAGTGCTCTGCCCTGGCCCTTGGCTCTCCTACAAAGGGGGACAACCATCCTAGCCTGAAGATGAGAACAAGGTGAATGAACCCCCCAAGCCCACAAAGTGTTCCTGGGGATATTTAAGACCCCTGTGATGCAATGCCTTCCTCATGATCACCAGCCCCTTCAGCCAAATCTAGTCTTGCACCAAAAACCATCCCAGATCCCTCCTGGCTGCTGAGATATGATTGAACTTCCTAAGCCCAAAAAGGGCTTCCTAAGCCCAAAAACCATCTAAACTACAACCTTGAAGGACCTTTCACTGTCTGCTGACCTGCAAGGTCCCTCTCTGTCAGGCCAGTATAAAAAGAATTGCAGTAGAGAATTTGTGACCAAAGCAAGGCCTGACAGGGTGGCCCATGACATGGGGCCAGGAGGGGCATGAGAAGCACTAGGCCTTTCATCTGATGGTGTGCCAACCAAGATACCTGTGCCACCTGGGCCCTGCACCTCCCGACTGGTGGAACCAGAGGCCAAGGTTGGGTGGGTGTAAAGTAGCATGCTGTACAGTACGGTCTCCCATAGCATGTGAGGGTCAGGGTGGGTGCAAAGCATCAAGGCTGAGTGGGTGGGTGCATAGCAGCATGGCTAAGAAAGTAGAAGCACTGCAGAGTTGCTACATTTGCTGAAGCATTGCTCAGTGTACAGGTGTAGTACAGTAAGGCTGAGCACTTGAATGCTACTAGTTTGGCTGTGCAGGTGGTGTGCTACAGCTTGGAGAATGTACGGTAACACAGCTGAGAGGGTGGCTTGAAATCATTATGGCTGAGCAGTTGGGTGCATTGAAGGATGGAAGAATTGGTGGGCGAAGGCAAATCAGCACAGTTAAGGTGCTGATGTGTGGGTCTGCGCTAGGCAAACTCCCATGAGCTAACTCATGGAAGACCACCTGGTGCGGCTCCGAACCATGTTTGGGTCATGGTTTACTCTGGACTGCAGGCCACTAACAGAGTATTTATAATGCAGGAGTAAACCCCTCATTCGCTCCTGCCCTCTGCGCTCTGCATGCACCATGTATAGTGTACCATAAACGGCGCATGTGCAATGTGGCAGGTGGCCCAAAATGAGTGGCCACCCAAACATATGGGGCTAGTGTGTGGCTAGCTACAGAAATAGCGAGGAGTTGTTCAGGCAATCTCTGCAGCTAAGCTGTGGGTAGCTGAATATCGGCCCCTAAGTGTGTAGATGTACAATAGGTTTAATTTCTAAGGCTGCAACAGCTTAGTAACGCACTGACAACTCTTGACCTGAGCTTGACCTGAGTGAATATGGGTGAATATGGGGATCTGAGGCCAGTGCCCTGAGGAGCTCCTGGGTTGATCCAGCCCCAGTCTCAAGCTGTGCAGGAGAGGCCTGCAGAGTGTGTCTGTCTGCAGTCAGCAGAGAGGAATTAGTGTCTCCTCTCTGAGCATGTGGGGTGGGCTCCTGGGCTGACCAGCCTCAGCCCCAAGCTGGGCAGGGGAGGCCTGCAGTCAACAGAGGGATTAGTGTCTCCTCTCTGAGCTTTTGGGGTGGGCCCCTGGGCTGACCAGCCTCAGCCCCAAGCTGGGTAGGGGAGGCCTGCAGTCAGCAGAGGGATTAGTGTCTCCTCTCTGAGCATGTGGGGTGGGCTACTGCTGACCCACCCCAGCCCCAGTTTCAAGCTGTGCAGGGGAGGCCTGCAGAGTGTCTGTCTGCAGTCAGCAGAGTGTTGTCGTGGAAATTCTAGGGGCTAAAAGCCCCGTCGGTGAGGAGACAGAGGGGGAAGCAGACCTTCTGGGGAGGGCCGACTGGACGACTCAGAAAACCTGGGCAAGTGATACTGGCATTGTGAACCGCCTTCTCCCCATTCCCCCTACCAGAGGCACCCTATAGGGAGGGAGTGTGGCGGCCCCTAGGGGAACCACCTATGGATTTCTGGACCCTACTGCAGTAACAGCCCTGGTCAGTTAGACAACCTATACCTTGGGAGGAAAACACAGTATACAAGGCAGTCAGTAAAAGGTTGCAGCCCAAAGCATGAGAAACACCAATAGGGTAAAAGTACAACAGGTTTATTAAGGGAATGTACAGGTAGAGATGGGGGCGCTGAAGCCCCGTTGGCTAACTAGTGAAGGCACTAGCAGCCCTCAGGCACAACCTGTACACATAACACAGAAATACAGGGACCAGCCTCAGAACCTAAGAACCTGAGAACTACCAGTTACAGGATATCCCTAGAGGTGAGAACAGTTTGCCACCCTAGTGGAGAGAGAGCAGTCAGTCTGACCCTAGTGGAGAAAGAGAGCAGTCAGTTGCAGACCCTAGTAGAGAGAACAGTCAGTTACAGGCCCTAGGGGAGAGAACAGTCAGTTACAGCCCCTAGGGGAGAGAACAGTCAGTTGCGAGATCACCTTAGTGGTGAGAACAGTCAGTTACGGGATACGCAAGTGGTGAAGGCAGTCAGTTACGGGATACGCTAGTGGTGAGAGAAGGAGAACCTGAGGAATAGGATAACCTGAAGGATCTGTCAGAAACAAAGAGGGAGAGTTAGGATGCCCAGGGGGTCACAGACAGGTAAGGTAAGAAGGGGGGTAACACACTAGGTGAAGGCTGAGCGGAGCGCAGGTCAGAGCACAGGAGCAGAAGTCAGAGCACAGGAGGAGGGTGTCAGGGTTGCAGTGGGAGCCTTGTGAGCAGGGTAAAGGCACAGGCAGAACGAAGTTGTGCAGTGCAAAGAGGCAGAAGAGACAGAGGGGTTGAGGTAGAAGTAGAGGCATGTAGCAGATGTGAGAGGAGGGTCCGGAGTGGGTGCGGCTGAAGGGAAGCCATGATGTGGTAGTGGAGGGGTACAAGGCCGTTGGGCTACGGGTTTTGAGCGCACCCTGAGAACCTAGAGCAGCAGGGGAGAGTACCCCATGCTGGCGATGTGGGGGTGTGTGTAGGGCTTGGGCTAGGAGGCCCGGGAAATGGAAAGACGGGAGAAACGTTCCTCCCTCCTCTGATGCTAAGGGCCCTCTCAGGTAGAGGGCCTTGCCCTAGATTGAGCGCAGTACTCAGGGACCAGAAGGAGGCGCGAGGACAGCCATGTACCTGGGCACAGCGGGGTGTCTAGCAATCTGCCATGTAACCAGACACCGCCAGATCACCAACACACCACAATGTGCCCAGGCCACACAGGGTACCTGCCGAGGTGACCAGGCAGCGCGCGGAGGCAGGCGAGCGCAGGAGTAGTGAGGGGCCCAGGGCCAGCAAGGAGGCATAAGGCAGCTTCGGTTACGGTAGGGAGACACAGGTGGGAGACAGCCTCAGTGGCACAAAAGAGACACGTGCAGACAGGTCACACAGGTTGGGCCATAGAGGCTACAGCTAACCCGACAAGGGCAGACAAGAAAGTATTGCTAGGCAAAACTGATGTGCTCAGGGGAAGGAGGATACTGGGATGAGCTATGGACAGGCGCGCTGCTGGGGAGCTAAGACACAAAGAGGCAGGTTGGAGGAGGAGGAAGGCAATGCAGTGAAAACAACATAAGGGACACAGAACTAGAAAACAGTGCTGGGAATAGCCATGCAGTGCTCGACAATACAAAGCAAATGCCATACCGTGCAGAACCCACACAGAGCACCCCAATGCGGGGCCCAACCTAAACAGGGCACACTAATGCAGAACACATCCCAGGTGGCCCACCAAGGCAGGGCCCAGCCAAACCAATGCACAGCAGTGCAGAGTTGCCAGTACATTGCAAAGCAGTTGACACAGGGCAGAGCAGACAATATAGCACAGTGCAGTCAATACGGTGTGCAGCTAATGAAGGGCAATGCAGTCTATACAGTGAAGTGACATTGCCCGCAGGATGATAATGCCCGCTGAGGTGGGCAATGCATGCAGAGGGCCTTTTGCTCAGATGATAATGCACACCCGGCCCATGGCGCAGGCCCCACATGCTAGCAAGTTATACGGTACACTAAGGTATACAGGGACTGCAAATACACAACGATGGATGACAGTAGTACACACTACACATGGCACACTCAGATCAGCGATAGTACACGAAGCATAATAAACACAACGTCAGCGGATCAGCAACACAACACAGGGAGCGTCACAGTTAACCAGCAATGCTGACCAGACCGGAAACGCACAACACCAAACAAGGACTGATTGGGATCCATGGGACGAGCAAGTGACCACTACTCCCGCAGACCACAGGTAAGCAGATTGGCAAAACTGCATGGCCGCACCCTGCCAGAGGGCATGGCAAGACCACAATGCCCAGACAATACCGCAGACCAACAAATGGGGCTCGCCTCCTCTGCCCTGTCAGTCATGGTCCTGGGAGGCGGGGGCGGTCTGGGGTGCCCGTGGGTGCAGGCACATGAGTGCAAGGCCCCTGGGGCCACTTTCCATGTCGGGGCGCCTCCCCGAGCTCAGCTGAGGCAGGAGCACCTCCAGTGCCCCGACAGTTTCCTTCAGGGCTTTCCTGCCAGCCCCACCTCCCCTGTCAATCTGGGCTCAGGGAGGCGGGACTGGGCCGGGGGCTGGAGCTGCAGGAACAACTCTCTCTCTTTCTCGTGCACAAAACTGAGAAACGAACAACGGAAGAGAGAGAGGGAGGAAGAGAGAGAAAGAGGGAAAGAGAGGAGGGTAGGAGAGAAAATGAGGGGAGAGGAGAAGGCAGAAGGAGCTAGGAGGGGTCTGAGAGGGGGTCTGAGGGAGGTCAAAGGAGAGAGCCAGTGAGAAGGGGGGGTTTCTGATAGAGAGGGGGTTCTGAGAGGGAGGGGTTCTCATGGACAGGGAAATTGCAGGGATAGAAAGGGGGGAAGAGGGTGAGCGCTGAGGAGTAGAGGTGCGGGGGAGGGGGCAGCATGGGGCAGACAGTAGAGGGGTAGAAGAGAGTAACAACGGGGGGCCTTGTTACTCTCTTGCCTGTGACCCCGACCTTGCTTTGTTGTATCCTACTTGTACTGTTTTGGCTCAATTGTGTATCAGACCCTGGCTTGCATTTACCTTGAGATTTGTTATTGGCGTGTTCTGTTAAACACGCATAATAGCGCACGTTGTGCTCCGTGTACAGCGTTACCAATACTGACTGTACTCAAGGGGATTCAATATCCTAACATCCCCCATTCAGGCTGCACCCGGTACACTAAGGAAGGGGTTCTAGTTGGTAAGCTAGGAAGCACTAGGCCCCATCACATGTCTCCCCTCCCCTCTTCCCCGCCTCCCTCCCTTACCCCCATCCAACTCCTATCCTCACACCTCCCCCCTTCCTCTTTTGGGATTACTACTAGGGGTGTGACCCACGGCGTCGGCCCCTTTGCTTGCTCAATTATGCTCATCACCAGCAGCTCCTGGATTTCTTTTGCGACCGCATCTTGTAGGTGGAAGGCGACCCTTCGATGATGCTGAGCCACAAGCGGGACACTTTCATTGATGTGGAGGGACACAGCTACCCCTTTCATCTGTCCTAGTCCTTTGAAAATCTTGGGAAACGTCCCTTGTATCCCTGAGACTTCACTTATTTGGAAATTGAGCTGTACTATTCCCATGCACCTTGCTGTCCTTAAGCTCAGTAATGACGGCGCTGGAGCATCCGCTTCTACGACATGAAAAATGTCCTCTACTTCCCTTCCTCCATATGCCACCTTGCTTTGAAATTTCACCAGGCACTTCATGGGCTTTTTGTCACCCCACCTGAACATCCTAATCCCTGATGCTGTTGGTTCTGGTTTGTTAATCCATGGCTTGAATTCTGCTGCATCAATTATAGGCTTGTTACTAGTTGTAGCGATTCCATTCCATCATCTTCCTCCCTCATCATAGTTATGTCCCCATAAATTTGGAGAGGGGTCCCTGCTCTTTTCTCTGCTCTTTTCATCATCATCTATGTTTCTTATTTGCTGATGTCTCCCTTTCTTTTGCCTTTCTCTGGACTGTCCATGTCTCGGTATTTTCCCACACACTTGTTGGAGGTGGTTTTCCCTGCCACACTCATGTCTGACCTATCGCTGGGCACTTTTTTTTGTGTGGGAAGTCATATCCACATCTGTAGCATATGCTTTCCTCTCACCTTCCTTGAACTGATCTGCCTTTTTGTCCCCTCGATCCCTAGGTCTCCACTTGTTCCGGCTCATGGCTGTTATGTACTCTCTCTTGTGATCTTTCCCATCTTCCATTTCAGTGCCCTGAGCCTCAACCCTTTCCCTCACTCTCGCTATCTCTAGGACTTCAGCTAGCGTAATAGGTTTTTAAGTAAGTGTCGCCTGAATGACGATGACATGCAGCCATGAATGATTTGGGCTCTGATGGCCTCTTCATTGTTGTATTTGTCAAATTCGCAGTGTTTTACTAGCCCCCCCTCAGGTGCACAGCAAAATCATCTATGGTCTCCCCTGCCACCTGTTTCGCTTGATGGAAGGTTTGCCTTTCATAATCAACTTTTCTCTTTTGCAAGAATTGTTTATCAAGTTCTGTCATTACTTTTTTGAACATTAATTCATCTGATGGAACTAGCTCCAGTACAAGCCGCTTCAGCTCCTTACCCCAATATTAAAAAGTATCTTAAGCTTGAACTCCTCCCTGTCCTCCTCAATCCCTTCAAGAAACTCGATCAAGCCTTGTGCCCATTCCTCCCACCTGGGGCCTAAGTTTTTGGAGTTTGTTGGAGCAAACTCCTCAGGCCTCCTCCAGTGGGAGTTGTCCCTCCTGCCAACCCCAGTACCCTCAGCCATTCTGACCTACGCCCTTGTGTCCTCCACACACGAGAAGCGTCACACACAGTCTGCTCACCTCAGGGCATGTAGGCCTTTAGATGCTTTCTGTGCAGTCGCCACAGGCAGATGAGGCTTTTCTGGTGCGGCCTTGTAAGGCCATGGTGTGCACTGACAGCGTCTGAGGTGTTGCTGATGTGGCCTCGTAGGGCCGTGGAGTGCAGTCTTTCAGCGGGTTCTGGTGGCAGACACGGCGTGGTCAGCTCTGTCAGGTCGTGGGGCCTGCGTCGACAGATGTCATGATGCAGCAGCTCGCGTGTGGGGTGGGCGCTGCTGTGAAGCTCCAGCAGAGGTGGGCGGGGCTCAGTCACAGCCCTTGTGGTGCATCGTGGCAGCAGGCAGGCGGTGCATCAGGATTAGTGTCTCTTCTCTGAGCATGTGGGGTGGTAGGGTGACCAGATGTCCCGGTTTTTCCCCCTCTGTCCCGGTGTCCCGAAAAGTTTGCTAAAGAAAAATACATGTCCCGGTTTACGAATCCTGTCCCGGTTTTTCTTTCAAATAATGAATTTGTGAGCATGCGCACAGACACATCACTCACTTTGAAGTGTTAGAGGACCTAACACAACCTGCCACGTCACCACGCTGACCTAGTTAGGGCAGCGAGGTGACGTAGCAGGCTGCCTCACCTGCTGTGCTGTGGCGGGAAGCAGCAAACAATTAAAAGTTGCTCCGGCGGCTTCGCCATTTCTTTGCTGTTTTCATTGGGGAGGTGAAGAGTCGGGTCCGAGGATCCATTCAGATCAGACAGGCGCTGCTGGTAAACGCTGCACATCTGCTCTAAAGGAGGAGGAGGGCGAAGGAAGACATAGCACAGGACGGGCCCCCGCACTGTACCACTCAGCTGCTACTACAATACAGTATTTTAGTAGCAGCTGAGCGGGTACGATGGGAGATGCGGGGGAACGGGAGGGGGGGCTTGCCATGGGCATCCGCAGGAATTTTGAATGGGGGCAAAGATTTCAGAAGTGATATAAGTTTTAAAAAGTGCAGCGAGCCTAACTAACGCTCTTTTGCAGAGAAAATTTTGAAAACATTAATGTAAATCAAGGCCAACAATGTATTTATTGCACGAGTAAAATGATGTGCACAGAAATTGCCAAAACGGTACCCTTTCAGAAATGGCACCCAAATATCAAATTCTCACTCCCGCATTTACTGCTGTTCCTCAGCAAGCGATACAGCATCTGGGAAAACAATGTACATAAAAATGATGTGCACCAAATTACTCGCCCGCCCCCCTCTGCGGACACCCATGCCTGTCCCGGTTTTCGGGTTTCTAAATCTGGTCACTCTAAAGGTGGGCTCCTGCTGACCCACCCCAGCCCCAGTCCAACCCAGTGCAGGGGAGGCCTGCAGAGTGTGTCAGTCTCAGGCCCAGTGTGCATCCACTTTAAGGGGCCGCCGCACAGCCTGGCTGAGCACACAGGGGGCGGTCACCCAGAGGACAAACAATGGAGCCAAGCCTCGACAGATAACAAGGGGTGTTTTAGGACCCCGGAGAGGTGGAAGGCCAGGGCCTCTTGAGACCTGTCCAGTTGGGGGGAGTCTCATTCTTACTTTGTCTTGCAGGATCGTTTTTGCTCCTGCAAGGGAGCACGATATCTATTGGGAGGAAAGACTTATTTTCAGGAGGAAAGATAGCACAGTGAGTAGAGAACTCACCTGTGACATCTGTGCAAGCCTGCTAACGCAGGTTCGAATCCCGGCAGGGCCAACTCAGCCTTTCATCCTCGGAGGTCGATAAATTGAGTACCACGCTGTGGGGTAATAATGTCATCTGTTATCAATACTTTGAGACCCAAGGGTGTGTAGCGCTATATAAGAAATAAGTTATTATTATTATTAATGGAATTTTTAAGGAATGGAATTTTCAAGTTGCCCGAGGGGTGAGAGAAGAGAACGAGGGAGAGATGTGGGAGGTGAGCAGTGGAGCGAGAGCGAGTGGTGTGGCGGCTACTATGTGAACACCGGCCGGGCAGAGGGCGTGGGCCCGGCATGAGCACCCCGCAGGTCCTCAGCTTCCCCAGAGACTGCATCCTAGTGGCCTTCAGCGACCCGGTGACCGCCACAGCGAACCCCCCCTGCCCACCAGCATCGAGAGGGATCTCTATTAGCCTCGTAATTCTCTACCCGCCGCCCCAGAAGATGCCGGAGTTCTAGGAACAGTACCTCGCACTCCTAGCTGACCCTATCACCCCACTTTCCAAGGTTGCCATCATTGGCAACCTTAACCACTGGGCCTCTGACCCCACCGACAAGGCCGCTGTCTCCCTCTTGAGTACCTTTGATGGGCTGGGTTTCACCCAACATGTCAGACTTCCCACACAGCAGAAAGGCAACATTCTCGACTGGGTCCTCTCCCTAAATCTATCCCTCTATTCCCTTTCCCTCAATGACTGCCTCTGGTCTGATCACTCAATATCATCCTTCTCACTTGAGCTCCTTGAGAAGCCCCAGCGCCTGGATTCTATTGCGCGCATCAAGTGCCCCGCCCACAACCTTCGGAACATCACCCCCACTTCTTTTGCCACCGCTGCCACCCCCGTCCTCGCTGCCCTCCCCGACTCCTCCTGCCCTGATGTCCTGGATGAGCAATTCCACTCCACTACCTCTCGTGTTACGGACCTCTTGGCCCCGGAGCGGCAGAGGAAAGTGAAGCCCGAGACCAGGCATAAAGCTTGGTTTGGAGACAAGGTCCTCGCGGCTCGCAACTCCAAGTGCGCAGCTGAGAGAGCCTGGAGATCCACCAAGGACACCGAGACCAAGGCAGCCTATAAGGCCGCCATGGCTCAATACAAGGCCACCATCATGTCTGTCAAAAAGTCCTTGTACGATAGCAGAATAAACAACACCCAATCTAGCTCCAAAGAGCTATTTAAAATCGTCAAGGAGCTTGAGGCCACCCCCGTTACAGCTGTCAACATCCCCCGGGATGACAGCTGGTGCCAAAGCATCCAAGACGCTCTCTTTAATAAAGTTGAGGGTCATCGCCAGAACATTTTTAGC
>JASBQO010825004.1:0-11549 GCA_030265035.1 Desmognathus wrighti
CAAGAAGTGTAAATTGGGGGGTGGAGGGAGGAGAGGGGGGGAGAAAATATTTGTTTCTAAAATGTGTCTTAAATGCTTTATGTATATTGTTTTTTACTATGCAACTGAAACAATAAAAACATTTTGAAATGAAAAAAACCTACATTGATAGCAAATGCATTCACCGCTCCAACCCCTGCTAGAACCTCCCAAAACTTTGTCTAGCATTACCTCTTCAATCTCTGGGGCAGTCCTCATCCGTGTCCAGATGTCAGAATGGGACAAACGGATGGGCAGTTTTGGCATATTGGTCTCCTTGGGTGTTCGGAACTGCAATAGAGCGGATAGAAACCCAGTGATTACATTTGATACATTCAACAATGTCAATAAGTCTACATGCTTCTCAAGTATGCAGAAATGTATAACTTTTATAAAAACAGTGTCACTGCCACATTTGCTAACATTTCACTGTTGTGGTCACTGTCAAAGTTTTGGTGGTATATAATGGAACAAGTTTGATTACATTATAATGAATGAATGAATGAATACAATTTTTTATTTAGCGCGCTTCACGCAGAGCCTCAGAGCGCGACCAAACAGAACATAAAAACAATATATAAAAGAGAACAGCAGATTAGAAATAACAGGCATGAACAGCAGCCGGGAAAAATAGGCTAAGTCAATGAGTGACCGCCGGGGTCAGGTGAACCAGCCGGCCAGGACCTGTGAGGAGAGCAGCCAGGATTTAAAGGTTCTCCTGAACCTTTCTTTACAAGGTAAAGATTTGATGTCATACGGCAAAGAGTTCCAGATTCGTGGTAAGCGGACTTGCAACATCCGGCCTCCAAATTTCTCTCTGATGTATTTGGGAACTGGCAGGGTCAATTGTGACGTGGAACGGAGGCTCTGACACAGTTGGGACTGTTGTTCCGGGGCAGTCCAGGATTGTAAATATTCTGGTCCTTGCAAGTGTGTTATGGACCAGGCGAGAGTAGCCTGTTTAAGTTTGATTTGATCGGCGATCGTGAGCCATTTTAACTGATTCCGATGCTTGGTCAGATGTTCTTTCCAGCCAATGTTCCGTTTTACTGCACGAAGGGTCCGATTCTGCAGTGCCTGCATTTTGTAGATGGACTGTTGTGAGGCTCCCGTGCACAAAAGGTTGCAATACGAGAGCCGTGAGAAAACCAGGGCCTCACAGATGGTTTTGCGACTTGACTCCGTTAGACATGGTAACAAGCTTCGTAGACGACTGAGCTGAAAGTGGCCGGCACTGACCATATGGTTGACATGTGACACGCAGTCTAAGTTGGAATTAAAGTAGCCCCCGAGATTGCGCACCTGGGCTACTGGTGCTGGCCTGGGTCCGAATGGCGGCAGCCAGGTGAGCACCAGATCGCAGTCCCCAGCATCCAGGCCTGAAAGGAGGATCTCTGTCTTGCCCTCATTCAGGCAAAGCCAGTTCGCCTCCATCCAGCCCTGGATAGCCATGAGGCATGGCGAAAGGGCCACCCTGTCCTTCGCCAAAGGATGCAGGTCCAGCACTATCTGCGTGTCATCCGCATACGTTTGGAAAATAAGACCAAAACTGTGGATTAAATGGGCCAGGGGTACCATGTAGACATTGAACAGGATGGGGGAAAGCGCGGACCCCTGGGGAACACCCCAGTCGCAACGCACCGATGGAGCAACATCCTGTCCAATGCGTACCTGCTGAACCCGCTCCTGGAGGAACGACCGGAACCAGCATAAAACTGGACCGGAGATTCCTCCAAGTGACCCTAGACGCTCCAACAGTAAGCCGTGGTCGATCGTGTCAAATGCAGCGGAAAGGTCAAGTAAGATCAGTGCCGCCGCGTGATGGGATTCGCGGATGCAAAGCAGATGTTGGAGGAAGTCTGTGTCCGCCAGCTCAGTTCCTCGTGATTGACGAAAGCCCGATTGACGATCATGAAATATGATCGATGCTTCCAGATGAAATTGGAGTTGGATAGAAACGATTTTCTCTAATAACCGTGCTAGGACTGGCAGGACAGTGATCGGGCGGTAGCTGGCAGCTTCGTCTGCTGGTAGTGAGGGCTTTTTCAGGAGTGGGATAACAACTCCAATTTTGGCTTCAGCTGGAAACACTCCTGCTGCGAGACTGTGGTTGATCAGGGCAGTAAGATCATCAGCAAAAATAGGGGCCAGAGCTTTAAAGATCTTAGTCGGAATCTCATCAGCCGGTGTGGTAGAATTTCATTCAGCTGCATCAGTCGGAAATGGGAAAATCGATTACCTGGAGGCTTAAGAGACTCTTGCCTCAGGGCAGCTGAATTTACCGTCCCATCTGCGTGGGTGTCCAAGCTGTAATTCTTAGCCTCCATCTTAGATTGGATGGCCGAGCGTATCTTCAGAACCTTTTGATGGAAAAAGGTAGATAGTGTCAATGCTGATGGTGAAAGATTTGGAGTATTGGTCTGCGGGGATGGTTTATTGGCAAAGCGATTTACTATTTTGAATAGTTCGCTGTTGGAGGTACGTGCCATATCAATTTGAGCGCTGAAGAAAGCAGATTTGGCCTTGCGAATTTCCTCCTTATAAGCTTTCTGATGGTCGAGGCATAGTAGTTTATCTGCCTCCGCTTTGGAATGGCGCCATCTACGTTCTAATTTCCTTCCCTGGTTTCGCATTTTGTGGATGTCATCGGTAAACCATGCGCCAGTCTGTGCTTTATAAGGAGACACCCATTTACCCACTTTGGGGGCGAGTGCGTCGAGGGTGGAAGTTATCAGCGAGACAAACCACCTGTAGTGGTCGTCTACCGAGATGTTGCCACTAATGGGGTGTCGTAGGTGGTTATAGGTTTCGTGGAACGCTGCTGGTGACAGTTTTTTCAGCGGGCGCCGGACTCTCCAGATTTTAGTGGGAGCGGTATTAGGATGCCGGACTACCGCTAACCAGGCTTTAATGGAAAATAGGAGGACGTGATGGTCTGACCACGATAGTGCTAGCTGGTGTGGATCGAGCACAGAGACCCCCAATGGAATAATGAGATCAAGTTGATTGCCTCTCTCATGTGTAGCAGGAAGGTCAAGCAGTTTCAAATTAAGATCAGAGAGAACCGCTAGAAATTCGCTGGCATAGGGATCTGAGTCATCATTAACATGTAGATTAAAGTCTCCTAAGAAGATCACTCTAGGATGTTTCTGGATGATGTCTTCGCAAAAAGGTTGCCAGGCTTTACCAAATTGTGGATGGTTTCTAGGAGGATGGTAAATAATGATGAAAGCCACAGGAGGTGCTGATGGAAATGCAGTTAAAACCGAAAATGCTTCAAATGTGGGCTCCGATAACGATGTCATGGACAAAATCTGGATGGACGAGTGATGAACAAGGGCTAGCCCCCCTCCTGATTTTTCTAAACGGTTATTATACATTTCACAAACAATGGTGTCCTACCTGACATAAGGAGCTTGTCAACAAAACATATCTACCCCATTTACTGTCTTACTCTTGTGTGCAATAGCTTTTTACCAGTGTCAGTTTTGATCTATTCTTTAATGTAGGTTCCTCGTCCTTTTTCATTCTCTTTCCTCTGCCAACCAACAGACAAGCCCAAATATTTTCAACCACAGTAGATTCAGACCAAAGCTAAAATGCGTGTGTGGTCTGTGTGTGTGTTCTGACTGTTAGCCATTTTTCTTAAGGGTGCTCTTGTCAATCAGTTGTGACGGTAGGATGTGTCGGTGTCCAATATTGTACCATTCCAACAGGCTCACCTTGAGGCTACAGATGCCAAAACTAAAGAGAAATAAATCAACAATGCATCCAAGTTCAGTCAACCTTTGAAAATTGTGTAAGGCTTTGTAACCAGGCTCAAACATTTAGAACGGTAATCACACAAGAGTAACAAACTCCCCCTTCGGGGAACACCCTGTCCCTGCCGAGGCCGCCAGAAACCTGGATGTCTGGTTTCAACGATCCGGGGAACCTAGTGCTCAGGTGGCCAGGGTGTCACGCTCAGCTCACCACCAGCTGAACGGACCTGTACCTCTCATGCTCCCCCTTGTCATCGGGTCACTCTCTGTCAGGCATTGGTGCTCTCAAAATTGCATTATTGTGATTCTTTTTCACCGGCTTACTGGAGAGGCACAGGAGCTTGCTGCAGAAAGGGCAAAATCGTGCAGAATCATGGTGTTTGGCCTTCTGAAACAGAGTCACGTCTCAGTGGCCAGAAGGGAACTAAGGTGTCTACCTGTAGCAGCCCGGATCCAGTTGAAAGGGCTGGTTATTATTCGGACGTCCCTACACAATCAGGGACCTGATTATCTCAGGAGGCAACTCTCTTTGTTCCAGGAAAGACATGCCCCTTGCTCCCACCTCAGGGCCAAGGTCATTGTTCCCAGATGCAGAAAGGTCAGAGGGCTGGGACAGGCTCTCTCCCTCCGTGCTCCATGTCGGTGGAATTCGCTTCCAGTCCATATTCAACTATCTAAGTCCCCGGCTGTCTTTAAATTGAGGGTTACACGATATCTACTACAGCTGGACTCTCTTGTTTAGCAACTTCAGTGGTTGAAATGGGTAGTACCACTACTTCTGGGATCATCTCCCATTCGTTTTCCCTATTAGTATCCCCTCTTCTCAGTAGATAGTACCCTTACTTTTCTGTTTGCACTCCAACCCCTGGCCGACTTCGATATATGAGTCGGTACCGCTGACAGGAGATGGATCCATCTGAGGCATGGACCTCTGCCAGCAGGCCTTGATAGATTATCCGGTGTGTGTATTTGAGTGACCTGAGTTAGGGGGAGGTGGAATGTGGGGATTGGCTCTTTGGGGGCGGAGGGAAGGTTGCAGGGTTTTATATTGTTGGGTTCATAGTTTTCTGTGCTTCGTCCAGGGGAGGCGGAAGTATGTGCCTCAAAATCACTGCTAGTAGTGTGCACCATAAATGTATCTATCTGTCTACAGTCTGATTTAACAACAATATAATAAAACCAAACCCACACTTCAAAACAACTAAGCCTAAAATGCAACAAAAAAATCCTAAAATATAAAAACATAAAAAACACAACAAGCAGCAACAGGGATCACCTGACAGTACAAAGAAACACATAAAAGTGGGTCTTAAAGGGACAGGGGGATATACGTAGGGGGAAACTAGAAGATGCAAAAAAGTGCGGGGTCAGCAAACTAGACCACCCAACAGACTGGCACCCTTAACTGACAACTGATTACTCTGATGTGTCCTGCTAGCTTGATAGTGGGCGGGGAATCTGCAAAGCTGAGAATCAGCAATGCAGGAAAGCAGCAAACAGAAGCATTAGTGATGCAAATTAGAAAGACATTAGCAACCAACAGCATTATATCACTACAGCTAAGTAAGTGAAGGCAATCGCCAAGCTGGGACAGAGCGGTGGGTGGGGCATATACTTGATAGGTGTGGCCGAATTGAGAGGTGATTTCCCCTACTGAGGAAAGCCTCTTTTCCTTAATCTACAGAGGGTGTCTGGCTGATTAGCATTTACAGGAAAATGCCAACAAAGCACTGCTGCTGGAAACCTGAGGGGACAGAGCAAGCACTTAGCAAATGGGGTGGGGAGCAGCGGCAGAACTGTTTTTTCCAGATTACACTCTACTGCAGTAAGTAGCTTGATTAGGCCTGAAATGTTATCCCTTTGCCGAGTGAATAGTAGTTCACCAGCCTGCCTTCGACAAAGATGCATGCAAGCGAGAAAAAAAAACATGCACCCAAGAGTGTTCACCTGATGGCGTCTGACTACGCCAAAAGGCAGAAAAATAAAAATGGACCTGATCATGACTTATGCTTAAGTGGACAAAAAAGTAGGAATCCCACCTAAATATGACTTTCCACTTAATTTAGGTGCAAAGAGGATTTTACAGAAAAAGTCATAATTAGGGTGTTTCTGTTATGTGCAAATATCTCAAACTTCACTTCTGGCACTTAGCAGGTGGTACATTTTGAGGAACTGCTCACAGTAAAACATCCTTGTCATCAATATTTTCCCTGTGTTTTCCCTTTGCACTAAAATTGGGTGCAAAATGAATCGGGCAGGACTCCTGCATTTTTTTTCCACTTAAAGCAGAGCCAATGTGCTTTATAAGGTGTCTTGGGAGTTGTGCAATATGCCATCCACACTAGGCCACTAAAGTAGTTTCATTTTACGCAAGGGTAATTCCAAGCAAATTTAAAAACTGTACACCAGGGGATGAAGAATTATTAATTTGTCAGACTTTGACAAATAATTCTGCAATCAAATATCGCCTATTTGGTCATCCGCACATTAATCTAAAGGGCATTATTTTATTGCAAAGCTGCACAGTGAGCTTTACATTTTATTCTAGTCTGACTAAAATAAAAATAAAGGTATTAAAGATATTAGTGTGCTCACATCTAATGCTCTTGATACAAAATAAAATGTGTGCCCATACCTGTTTCTACTTATATAAAAAGGGGAGTGAATTGCAATAGTTCTGCCTATTGCGTTTGTATTTAATTCCTGATATTAGAAATTACAATTTTTAATGATCATGAACACTCATTTTCACTAGTCAATAGAGGCATTCCTTAATATAAAGCACATCTTTTAGAATACAATGAGGCCAAAGAAAATGTGCTCTATGAATATTTTTTTCCATTACTGATTTTGCCCTAACTTTTGAACCGTGAGAGCTAGAGACAAAATTATTTTTTTACTGAACTCAGAACAAGGAGCCACTGGCGAATAACCTAAAAAGGTTAGTCACATTTCAGAAGAAATGGTGGCATGGCGACTATTGTAGGCTCAATAGTATACTTCTCTGCAGACAGTGTGGTGCGTTACAGTCGCGATCACGGCTGCTGATGAATGATAAGAGTAGGGAACAGAGAAACGCGGACGTCACGTGGCCCATTATGTAAAATGTGTGTGTCATATAGGCATTGGTATTTCGGTCGAACGACCTCTTGTGGCTGCATGTGCGTAAGGTACCACGCCGAGCAACATCACATGACTCACTAGTACTAATTTACACAAATCGGTTTTAGCAATGGCGCCTTGTGTGACCAAAGTGATTTTTGCGGCTAATGGCCAAATAGATATCAAGGCGTACCATGGCTGGCAATGTATAAATAATTTGAAATTACTCTATATTTTAGTATTTTTCAATGGATAGATGCAAAGATAATGTAATATTGTACATCTTCCTGTATTTTTATTATATATAAACCTATTATTAGTATTCAAAATAATTATTTATCGCTGTGACGCTTAATATTTGGAAAAACCTGGCTGTGAACAATTATCTGACTATGGATTGTAATATTTTAGAACAAGTTCTGAATTGCTGGCAATGTACATTTATGGAAATTTGTCTCCAAAATTAAGCTTTTATTCACTCATAAAGCTGTATTACTTCCTATTTGACCAGGTTGCTTGGTAAGTCATGTCCCTCTCTGGAGTGACTAGTTCTCTTCAAGCGAATCGCGCTACTCAGCCTTTTCAATGAGTTAGGTATTTTAGGGTGGAAATGGGTCCTGTCTTTAGTTCTGCATCCTGAGGACTTGCCGGCTGGGAAGTAAAAGGGTTTTAACGTTCCCATCTCCACTTACAGCTTAAGGATAACTTAGTGCCTGTTTAAGAGAGGATTTTAACCGATTCCATGAGATATGGGAGGGTGGGAACACTGGTCAAACTCAATTGCCAATCTCTCTTTAGACAGGGAATTTACACCGCATTTGTGTTGTAAAGTTCACAAGTCACCACTGACACATGTTTTTCCTATGTAACATTTAATTATACATTGATGTAGATTTACTTACCTCAGGGCGAGGCAGCATTAAATTCTCGATGTCCTGAGGTGTCTAAAATGGAAAAAACAAAAAAAAACATATGTATTAATTTAGTGTTAAACCGTCTCAGTGCACACCAATCAGGAATACCATATAACTGCAATCTATAAATCTCTCATACTGGTTTCCAACTCCATTTGAGGCTGGTTGAATATGGCCAACTGTGGTTCTCGAACTAACCATTGTCCAACAGTGTACGGCACAAAATAAATCATTTTTGTATTGCAATGTTTGGTAAAATCTTCAATGTGGTTAACTAGCCCATCACACACCATGGCTATGCGCATGTTTAAAATTAATTTCCTTCTCTTAGGGAAAGGGATTCTTTTCACATCTCCAATCAAGGGTCTTCATAGAGGTTTCTGTAGGTCTAGTAGGTTAGGAGATTGGGGAAAAGGGGTCTCAAATGTTGAAAACTGGTTGATATTGGAATAAGGCTGTGAGCATATCAGGTGAGCAGTCATATTGGGATAAGGCTGTGAGCATATAAGGTGAGCAGTCATATTGGGATAAGGCTGTGAGCAGTCCCATTCTTCACTTGGAAATGGGTTTTGGGATTAGACAGTGCTCAGTAAAGTCGTTTTATATGTTCAGCATTAAAAAAGTAGTGCAGAGATGTGGAGGACACATTCACTGCCTGACTCCATTTTGTTCTTGATCGTGGACTCATTCTAAGCGGAGTTGGGTCAGTGTGTTCAGATTAATAGGATCGTTTGTTATTTTACCTGATACTTAACTGCCTAGCAATGTTTTGGCAAACTTAAAAAGTTTTACTTACATTGTCACATATTTACATGCAGCTATCCCTTAATAGAGCTATTTTAGATGAAACAGAGATAAGACTGTCTGAATTGTTGACATAGTCATATCTTCATGTTTGTTTGCTAGACAGTAGCTTAATTATTAAGTACTAGGACATTGCAGTGGTCAAAAGATGTATTTGCCAACATGGCCAGAAGGTGTACTGTATGGTACGGACAGATTTGGTCAGTCTATCCAGTAGGTTAAAATTTAGAGACAAATCTTTTGGAACTAGACTGACATTTAAAGACAAATGTTTTGGGCTGTGTCAGAAGTCATGTGATTAGATAATTAGTCCTAGTTTACAAAAAACTGTTAAGTCGTTGTTTATTGCTTTGTCATGCAGGGCATAGTATACTGTAAAGCATGAAAATATTGCTGGTGTATGAACCAAAATGCTTCACTACTGTTGGGCCAAGAGGTAACCCCATAAGGGGACAATATGGATCCAGAGTAGTGTAGGCCTTGATATAGGACTAGGGATAATGTAATATTGTGATATATACATGGACTTGTACAACCATTCCATTGAGAGGGGCCAGAGTAAACCAGAGTAAACCCATTCCCTGCCCTTTAACCTTGAAACACCAATCTTGCTTGTGGCCCGAGGTGATAAGACTTTTCTTGTCTGGCCCAACCAGGGGCGATATCGTGGGAGAGTAGAAGGCCTGTGGGTGAAGATGTCTTGGAAGGCTTTGAAGATTACCGAAGTAATCGGCAATCCTGGGATGTGCCTGCATGATAGGAAGTGGCACATGGCCCAACCCTTCCCTTTGCGCTTGTCTTGGATCTTTGCACAGCACCCTACTCAGACTGTGCAGTGTGCCTCACTGATTTAGTGGACTTTGCATGGTGCCTCATTGCTCTCAGCCGGCCACCTGTGGGTTGGGGCCATACCAGTACGTTCGCTTTACAGATTCCAATGGGCTCTAAGAGGAGGAGTAATCAGGGCATCATGGTTTGCGCCCATTGGGTGATACAGTGGAGCATCATCACGGGTCCTTTGTTTGTGCGAGAGGATCATTTGCAAAGGGGTCTAAGCGAGAGACTCTGACCCCAAGTGACCCAGTGGTTCCAAGTGGGGTCCTGACGACTGGGCGAGAACAAGGGCCCTCCACACAGCTACCTGTGCTTATGACACATTTTGGTCCAACAAGTGGCGTCCACAGAGGAGGTTCTTGGTTGTGCCAGGAAGGTATTTGTTTTCCTTTCATTCTCCTTTCTTATTTGTAAAATATGTTTTTATTTTCCAAATTAATACAATAACAACTTACGCAAAAATTCATTATAGCATTCAACAATACAAACATACAGATAAAATCACGCACATTCTTGACTGATCCTTGAGCAGAGAGTAATGATCCTATGAGGAAAGATTGGGGGTACAGTATAGCACCAGTGGAAGATACAATAGCATCAAATTCTGGGAGTGTTGAACAAAGGCCGAGCACATTCTGCTTCATTTAAAGTATATAGGGTACGATCAAAGCTGAACCATCCAAATGGATTGAGAGGCAGCTGGTCCAGGCAGATTGATAAATAATAGAGAGCAAAAGGTAATTCATACTACTGTACAGGGGTACATATGAGATCACAGAGTCCTGGAATCTATATCCTTGTGTGGAACGTGCCATCTAGTGCTAACAGTGTAAAGAGATGGGTCTAGAAATCTGGAGAGTCCAAAATGGGACCATAAACATTCAAGATTTAAAAATTTACTCTCAGCTAATGTGCCCTGCAGCAGTAGGTATCTTCCCTCTGGGTCTGCTATGCAGTGTGAATTGGTGCCTTTTCTGAACAGGTGCTTTCTGAACAGAATACTCACCCCCCATGCACCACGTGTAAACGTGGAGTGAAAGGCAGCTTGCGCCCACGATAGACTAAATTTACCAGCATCGGTATCTAACAAATGAGTTTCTTGGAGAAGCGCACATCCGCTCCCAACCTTCAAAGCATTGACAATATTCTGCAACGTTTGGCTGGGTTATTTGCACTGTGAATTTTCCAGCTAACAAACTTTATGGTGGCCTTCCCCACTCATTCCAAACAGAAATGCTATTGTATAGAGCAGTTCTCCTTCCATAACACAGTACTCTACAACGACTGCTGGACATGAAAGTGGTAGCGACAACATGGACTATGCCTGTGTTAAAACCTACATTGATAACAAATGCATTCCCTCCCTCCTGCCCCCCCGGCTAGAACCTCCCAAAACTTTGTCTAGCATTACCTCTTCAATCTCTGGGGCAGACCTCATCCGTGCCCAGATGTCAGTTTGGGACAATCGGACGGGAAGTGTTGGCATATTGGTCTCCTTGGGTGTACGGAACTGCAATAGAATGGATACAAACCCAGTAATTACATTTGATACATTCAACAATGTCAATAAGTCTACATTCTTCTCAAGTTTGCAGAAATGTGTACATTTTATAAAAACAGTGTCACTGCCACATTTGCTAACACTTCACTGTTGTGGTCACTGTCAAAGTTTTGGTGGTATATAATGGAACAAGTTTGGATTACATTATAGATTTCATAAACAATGGTGTCCTACCTGACATAAGGAGCTTGTCAACAAAACATATCCACCCCATTTACTGTCTTACTCTTGTGTGCAATAGCCTTTTACCAGTGTCAGTTTTAATCTATCCTTTAATGAGGGGTTCCTCGTCCTTTTTCATTCTCTTTCCTCTGCCAACCAACAGACAAGCCCAAATATTGTCAACCACAGTAGATTCAGACCAAAGCTAAAAGGTGTGTGCGTGCGTGTGTGCATATGTGTGTGTGTGTGTGTGTGTGTGTTTTGACAGATAGCCATGTTTGTTAAGGGTGCTCCTGTCAATCAGTTGTGACGGTATGATGTGTCCAATATTGTACCATTCCAACAGGCTCACCATGAGGCTACAGATGCCAAACCCAAAGAGAAATAATTCAA
>JASBQO010836067.1:0-11498 GCA_030265035.1 Desmognathus wrighti
CCAAGAGTAGGTGCTATTGATACTGTAGTCAAACCAGGAAGCCATCTTGGAAAGGTAAAAACAAGTGCAGTGGGCAAGGGCTTTGCCGTAACCGGCAACCGGCGCCGGCCTTTATAGCAACATAGGGTGAGCGCTGGCGCGTTGCTGGAATGACCACGGGTAACAGAGCCGCCGTACCCGTGGTCTATGGGGTGCTGCCTGGGAGTTAGGTGGAATCCTAACAACACCATGAGGTAGTCAATGATGGACACAAGAACTGACTCGGTGCTCATACATGGGCAAAATCCAGATTGGAAAGGATTAAGAAAAAGAGTCTTCTAAATGGGACCTCTGTTGAGGGGTGACTACGGCCTCCTGTGCTTTCATGAGAAATAAGTGAAGAGAAATCAGGCGAAAGTTAGCAAGAATAGCAGGATCGAGTGAGGGTTTCTTAGGCAGAGGGGACACCAGGGCGTGTTTAAGGGCCTGAGGAATCATGCTGGTGGCCAGGGAATGGTTAAGTGCCAAGGCAATCAGAGGAATCATCTCACCTGAGACTTCTTTAATCACCGTCAAGGGAATTGGATCAAGAGGAGAGGAGGATCTGAGTTGATTCACAGCCTCAGCAACTTGATTGAAAGACGCATTGGAGAACACACAAAAGGAGAGACTACTAGGATGTGCTGTTGGTGAGCTTAGAGCAAGGCTAAGAGCTGGAAAGACAGGCAAATTCAAAGTCAAAGGAGGAGTGGATAAAGCCTGTACAACTTGGGAATTACAGGGAATCTTATTAAGAATGTCTACAATTTTCTGGATACAATACAATACAATACAAATTACTTGTTTTGAGTGCGGGCTCGCCCATAGGCCTCAGCGCACTTACCAGGCAACACAACAAAAACGAGACCAAAAGGGAGTCATAGGGGAAGACAATCAGGTTCAAACATGATAATCATCAGGTTATATTATCAAAGAGAAAAGTTTTTAAATTTCTCTTGAAGGAGTCCACTTCTGGAATACGCCTTAAACTTGTTGGTAACTTATTCCAGTTGACCGCAGCCTGTGCTGCAAATGTCCGACCACCAAACGTTACTAGTTTGAATCTTGGTGGAACCAGGCTTAGATTGCCTTCTGATCTTAATGATCGAATCGGGACATGACGAACCACACAGTCCTTCAAGTAACTAGGCGCCGAGTCATTAATGCATCTATGAGTCAAAGAGCATATTTTGTGACATATTCTGTGTTGCACGGGTAACCAGTGCAGGTCTCTCCTTGCTGCTGTCACATGTTCTCTTCTAGGTATTCCGGAGACAGCTCTGACAGCATTATTTTGGATTGTTTGCATTGATTGAATTAGCTTTTTGTCTGCTCCTGCCATGAGACTATTGCAGTAGTCTAATCGTGCATTGACAAAAGCGCCTGCTACACGAGCCAAGTTGTTTTTTGAGAGATAGTTCTTGATTTGCTGAATCAGTTTTAGCACATACGCACAAGAGGACTTCAGTTTCGCTACATGCTTTGACATGGACAAGTTGGCGTCTAAGTACACCCCTAGTGTTTTGACAACTGAGGCAGAGTGAATAACACAGCCCCCTATGTCAAAGCTGGCATAGTCGGAGGGAAGTTGTGCCAGTCTGGCACGCGTGCCCAACAACAAAATTTCTGTTTTGGCATCGTTTAAAGCCAGTCTGTTCCGCACCATCCAGTCTTGGATGAGGGTGTAGACCGACTGAATTTTTAATAGGTCAGTTGTGTAGCACCCTGACAGAGGCAGGAAAATCTGCGTGTCATCGGCGTAGTTTGTAAAGCCTACGGCGTGACACGCAAGTAGGTCAAACAAGGGCCTTGTATATAGATTGTACAACGTAGGAGACAAGCAGGAGCCCTGAGGAACTCCTCTTAACAGAGGCGTTGGGTCTGCTGTCTCCTCGCCCACAAAGATTCTCGCTGTTCTTCCAGACAAGAAAGAGTCCAACCAGTTAGCAGCTGATGACGAAAAATTGAAACAGTCCATTAGTCTTTGGACTAGGAGCCTATGATCAACTAAGTCAAATGCCGCACTGAGGTCAAGCAGCAGTAGAATCGCAGGTTTGCCCTTGTCAATAATATTAGCAAGGTTATTCTTTAAGTCCAACAACGCAGTCTCCGTCCCGAAACCTTTCCGGAAACCCGACTGCCTGGCATTTAGGAGCTTGTTTGTCTCCAAGTGTTCACGGATTTGAGTGTGAGCAACAGTGTCCAAGATCTTTAGTATGAAAGACACATGTGTGATGGGCCGATAGCTCAACGGATCGTTAGGATCCAAGCTGTTTTTTTTTAGAAGTGGCGATATCCATGCCTCCTTGAGGCAGGTGGGCACACTAGCGGAGACAAATGAAGTATTTACCAGCTTCGTAAGAACTGGTGCTAATACCGCGACTGATTTTTTTATAAGTTCGGCAGTGACTAAGTCTCCTTTATATGGTGTTGGTTTCATCTGACCAATGACCTTTGATATTTCTTCAACTGATACCGGATGAAAAACAAAACAAGGGCTGGGTTTTAACTGGTCTGTTTGGACATAGGACTGGTTTAAGCTTCCCATATTGCTTAGGGAGGGGGTTTTTGCTTCAATGGTTGCAATATGTTTATCAATTTTTGCAAACATGGCAGTCTGAATGTTGTTACACCAGTTTTTAGACGGGGTAGGTAAGTTTTTAGCAATTGGCCTCCCTTCCAGCTCTTTAACAATTTTGAAGAGCTCCCTTGAGCCTGACTGAGCAGCATCAATCCTCATATTATAGGTCTCAGCTTTGGCTTTGTAGATTGCATCTTTATAGCCTTTGGCGGCTGCCTTGTAATGTGTTTTAGTTTGAAGAGTTGGCGTGCGTCTCCACTCTGCCTCAGCTTTCCTTTTAACACTGCGGGCTAACAGAATTTCCTCTGAGAACCAAGTTTTTGAATGAGTCTCAGTCTTAAGTATTTTCATTTTTTCTGGGGCTAGTATGTCAGTGGAGTTGTTTAAAATGCTTTTTATACCAGATGCAATAGTATCCACATTGTCAGAGGCTAATAAATCCTTTAACCCTGGTTCCAGACAGGCTATGAATTGTGTGGTTGAAATTTTACTTATATTACGACATGTTTTTATAAGTCGTTTAAAAGTAGGCCTGAATTTCAGCTGATTTAAAGCTAGGGAACAGCATAGAAAAAGGGCAGGGAAATACTCTAATGTCTCTGGGACAGATGTTACAGGTTAGCAGCCAGTCCAGTGTATTCCCTAGTTCATGTGTGGAACATGAGACATGCTGTGTAAAGCCAAAAGCTTCAAAGGTGGATAGCACCTGGAGCCCTTCCTTATCATTGGTATTGCCTGCCCAGTAATTCAAGTCCCCGCAAATTAGAACCTTGGAGTTGGGTTTTAAGTGATCCGTTAACAGCGATGACAAGTGTTCACAAAAAGAGGGATCATCTGGGGGTGGTCTGTATATAACCAAACATACCACTGTGGTGTTAGGGTCAATTTGTATTTTTAACAGTAGATGGTCGAATGACTCATATTGGACAGTACTAAGCTGATGAGCTATGAAACTATTCTTTACTATGCAGGCAACACCCCCACCAGGAGTGCCAATCCTGTCAGTTCGAAAAATGGTATAACACTCTGGTGTGGCACAGCCTGCGGCAACCCCAGCGGCATCGTGCAACCACATTTCCGAAAGGGCCATCACATCAACATCATGAGTAGTGATGTAGTCTGCTACCTCGTAACAGTGTTTTACTAGAGATCTCGTATTAAGGGCGCAAAATTGAAGGTGTGGTTCTTCTGACAGTACTAGGAGTGCTTCGCCCACGATCTTGGGTGGTATAATAGATGCAAGGCTTACTGGTGTAGCAGTGGTAACTATTTTTGCTAACACCGGGATTGGTTGAAACACACCAGGACCTATTGGTAAATGCACAGGTACTGTGGAGGAGGGTTTCTGATGGCCAGTGATAAAAAAATGCAGCAAGAGAGTCACAGAGAGCTTGTGATGGGAGGATGACGGAAGCAGTGGTGGCAGGGGTGGAACGCTCACGCACTACCGCAAAAATCTCTTTGGGTTGATTAAGGACAGTCATGAGACGAGTGTTGAAATAGTTCACTTTTGCAACTTTAATAGCTTTATGGTACTCTAAACGTCAAGTTACAACACGTGCATTGTCCAATAGTAAATAAGCTCTGTGTCAATCAGACTCGGCCTGCTTATAAGCCACAGTAAGCTCAGAGAGCTGGTCGGAAACCCAGGGGGCAGATGACCTAGAAGTGCATTTTTTTCAATTTTAATGGTGCAAGTTCATCAGCCACCAAAGAGAAGGCTGATTGACGCCAATTCAAAGGATCTGAATTCGGGAACTGAGTGAGATTATGGAAGGTGGAAGAAATGCAGTCTACAAGGGCCACCCTATCTGCCTGTTTCCAGGAATGAAGAAAACATTGTGTAGAGGTATTAAAAGAGTCACGGGTAGGAATATCCTGAGAAAAGGAGATAAGAAAGTGATTCGACCAGATCACTTGGCAAGGCAGGGTGAGAAGTCAAAATTAAGTCTAGTGTGTGTTTTTTTACATGGGTAGACTCCAAGACAAGTTGAGAAAGCTGGAGATCTTTAACAAGAGAAATAAGTTTGGCTGCATGGGGGTCAGAGGGATCATCAGGCCAAACATTGAAGTCACTCCTAACAACAAGCCGTGGATATTTTAAAATAAGGTTGGCAATAAAGTTAGCAAATGCCTCAGCAAACAGAGGATCAGAAGGAGGAGGGCGATAAATAATAAGAAGGTAAAGCATTAATGTAGGAGAGACTAAAATGTGCAAGAATGCTCTTCAGTTTGATCTGGGGTGAACAGAAATCACAGCACACTGAAGATTATTATAGATGAGCCCTACGCCACCACCCAGGTGGCTGGCATTACGAACAATGTGCAGAATACAATATGGGAAGGGGATAGCATGCACAAGATCAGGGGCAGACAATCTAGCTTCCACGGCAGTTATAGGCTGCGAGAGTGAGGTCATAGTGTGACAATCTGAAAACATAATGTAGCTCAGGGAAAAGATTACACATTAACATGAGATGTTAATGTGAAATCTATTCTTTGCATCTTCATAAGTGTTCAGATTGTTTCCCTGTGAGCTCCTCCCTGCATCCTTTTGCCACTGCGGAGAGAAGCTCATAGCATGACAATCTACAAGGTGCATTTCGAAGGTTTACAAGAAACCCGGGGCTAAACCCTGTTTGCCAGTAGAAAAAATTAACAATCAAAAGCCCTTTTATTGCTCCCATTTGTATGCCATTAAGGTTACAGCATCGCAGAGTTCAATTTCTATTTTTTTCATGGCACTTGGGGCTTTATCCTCTTACCTTCCCCACCCCCCAGCCCCACCAAAAACACATATGCAATCTGTCTCAGGGAATAGATTACACATTAACACTTTATGTTAATGTGTAATCTATTCCCCGAGGAGCATTAGATTTTCAAATATGACTAATTATGGAGCTCCCTCCTGCAGCCTGCACCAGCTGGAGGAGAGAGCTCATAGCATGAAAAAATTGAAAATCTGATGCAGGGACTGGATTATATTTTAACATCTCATGTTGATGTGGAATCTATTCCCTGAGCTGCATTATGTTTTCATATTGTCATACTATGAGCTCCCTCCTGCAGGCTCTTTCAGGACAATACATTTTTATGGTCAGTTAGGTTTGAATTTTTTTGCCTGTTCTAGGTGGTCTGTGTGTGTGTTTAATTTAGTGTTAGGCGGATGGCATGTTTACTGCCTTAGTAGCTGAGAGGGCCTTTATTTTACTTTCTCTGGGTCCTTAGGGCCCTGAGTCTGTCACCCCTCTCAACCATACACTTTACCACAACCTGGGCACTTGTATTCCCAGTCATGCGTAAAGGCGCACAGATGACCTCTTGGCACCATTAGGGGGCAGGTGGCCACCAGGGCATGCGTAAAAAGGGCCACTTTTATGGAGCAGTGATCTGAAACCCTTAGACATCTCAGGGGTCTCAGGCAACCCTGAGTGGTGTGATTAAAGGTGGGTAGTCTCTGGGAGGGCTTGGTGTCTTAGCTCTGTTGCAAACTAGTGCCAACAGAGTGGTCTCTTCTCCCTCTGCTCCAGTCTGAGACTGACTCTCAGGGCTGGAGCTTTACCTTAGGATATGTCCTAGTATTTCCCATCCCTCTCCTTGCTAGGCTTAGTGTAGGAGAGGCTCAGGAAGTGAGACTTACAAGGAACCGCTTGTGTGCCTTTGCACACCATTAGCTAATATAGAGTGCACCTTTCCCTGAGTGCCTCAGCCCAGGCAAGTTCCCTAAGAACTTTGTCCTGGGGCTAGAAATGTGTGTTGGGGTCTTTCCTGTTGATCCCTATCCTTTCCCTGGGTAGAAGTTGACTTTCCTAGGCTCAGGTAGTGGAGGTCTGCCTGAACCCCGCAAGGTGTGTTTATTGTGTCTATGAAAAGTTTCATAGCACAAAGGCCAAGTGTGTGCAACTGACTTTTACAATCAGGAGGGTACAGGATAACTTCCTGTGACCTGTGACCTGTGCCATGTGACTCAGAGGAATCCATTTTGTCTTCAGCCTCTTGGCTGAGATAAAGGATTACCTCACCTAATGGATTTGGGGCGGTGCCGCCCCTCAGCTCCCCAGAAGGGTCAAGTTACAGGTCACCAGGGTCCTGCCCTCTGACCTGGAGCACCAATGGGTGCTCTCTTGGACAGCTCACCACTCCCTTAGTGAGTGAACAAGATCAGAGGACCCCATAGAGTTACAATAGAACTTACCCTGGGCTTTCTTCTTTCTTCTTGATTTGACCTTCGGACTGTAAGGAGCTCTCTCATGAGGGGAATTGTGCCTTGTGCCAGATTCCCTGTGTCCTGTGCCATGCCAGCACAGGAGGCCTAGTAGCTCTTCTTGGATCCTCCTGTCCCTCTCGTCAATTGTGTCTGGAGCTGGAACTTCTTTTGGGTCTTCAGGCAGCAACAGTAAAGCCTTGATTGGGTGTCTCCTTGACTGCTCCAATGCACTTACCTATACCACTTGATTTTTTTCCGATTTTTGCAATTCTGGAACTACTTACCTATGGACTTTGAGAATCCTCAAGAAAATGTACTGATCCTGATTTGTCCACTTTTTTGTCTGTAAAATAAAAGAGTGGTTTATTTTTGCAAAGACTGGCTCCGATCATCTATTTGGGTATCTGGTGTGTCTTGGCGGATAAGAGCTGAACGATCCCTTTTTAACATGTAAAGATATCTTAGTGTGTTTGCAGTGTGGAGCCTAGGCTCTGAACTTCCAAGTCTTTTGATTGTGTGAAGGCCTGTATTGCTACCACCCTGAGCCCTTTCGACACAGGCCGTGCGTCACTCATACTCTGTGCAAATTAAAAGAGCCTGCAAAGTCGCAGGCCCTTGGAGCTCATCACAATCAGGGGACCAAAAACTGAACTGGGCACTGGGGAAAAAGTGGGTCATACAAAAGAAAAAAATATGAAAAAAGTGCCCCAATTGGGCTTAAAAAAAGTGGCCAACTTCAGAAAGCAATTTGCCCGACTTGCAGTCTACCTCTGTGCCCATTTGAACATTTTTATTTTAGAGGTTCACTTTCCCCTTTTTCTTTCTGCTGCAAAAGTGCCAAACTATACAGTCTGGGATTTAAAGACACAGCACACTTCATTTTAAATTCAACCTTACAAATCTGGTGTCTCTTCTCTCCTCCCTTATCACAAGGTCCATTTGTCTTGTGGTTACTTTGAGCACAAAGGCTGATCTCTTGACCTCTAATCTGTGTTTTGGGTCCTCCAGGGCAGAGGTGGTCTTTCTGATAGGGAACTCGGGAAAATGCCTGAGGGGCCTTTTTCCCAAATGTCCTTTTTCGGCCAGTGCTTTCCTGACTGGGCCTTTGCAGAGAGTCCCTGGATTCCTTATCTCTACACCTTTATAGTTCAACAGTTGCTCTGGTATGTGGCTGTGGGATGCCTCTCGGGCAATAAACATGCACAGACATGGGCCTCTTGATTTTTTTCCAGGCCTATTTTTGGAGCAAGTTCACCCTGATGGATGTGGAAGAAGCTTATTAAAAAGAATCTTTGTAATGTAAGATAAAAAGAAAGGAAGCCTTTCACTCTTTAATCTTTTAATTTAGTGGAAGCAGATTTGAACACTGACCCTGAAATCGCAATCAACACAATGCATATAAAGGTATTTTATTGAGAGTATTAAAAACTGCCTATATCTGCTATACTTTCTTTATTCCGTTTTCTTTGAAAATGTTTTATTTTTGTGGAATTGAATGAATGAATGAATGAATGAATGAATGAATGAATGAATGAATGAATATATGAATGAACATTTTTATTGCACAAATAGAGCATTGGCTTCAATCTGCTCCAAACACACACAATAAAATTAAAAAATCTTAATAAATAAAATATATAAAGAACAGAATTAAGTGAAACAAAAGAAATTAATGAGCGATATTACGGAAATGAAACTTAGTGGCAATTTTAAACTTCGGCCAGATCTGGATTTCTCTAAGTGTTGGGGCAAATTGTTGCAGATGGTTCTGCCTTTGGTTTTCAGTTTGTTTAAAATGTAACATTTGGATGCATTATTCCGTAGATCGCCACAAGAGGGCATCAAAAGTATAGCAGAACCTCATAAAACAGCTTGAGTTGCTATTTTGTTTACTGAGTAATGTTGCATCAGAAAATATTTTTAAAATGTTCTAACTTGAAAAGAAAATAGTTTCATTAAAAACAGTTAAAAGGGGGCAAAAGACATGTTTACTGCTCTACACATAGCATCTTTATAATTATTTCAGTCACAGGGACCCTTTAAAAAAATAAGTTCTCCTTTAACTTTTTAAAACTGCCAGTAATTGATCAATAAAACTCGGATAGCCAAAAGGCAGCACAACCGATAACACTGCCTTTTTACGCAGCCTGGGCATTATGTGCGTGTTTGGTAGTCGGGGTGTATGCGCCCCTTTTATCCGCTCACGGATTCCTCTGAATGGGGGACCTAAATTTATTTGTAAAAATGGGGCATTATTTTCATATTACAGGTGGTTGTGTACATGAGAAGTCAGTTTAAATGGAAAGCATAGCTTTAGAATGAAGTGGAGTTATGTATTCTAGAAGACGTGTGATGTCACAATGATGTCACAATACCCCCTCATGGGAAGGGGAGAGTGAGTGCTTGTGGTCCTCCATTCCTTGCCAGGAAGCGAAGTCACAAGTTCATAGATTCATAGTTGGAGGGACTCCTCAAGGGGTCCCCTCCTGATATTGGAGCAGCAGAGATGGGGAAATGCATCTCTTGCTGCAGGCTGACAACCAGTACCAGCAGAACCGAAAATAGCTGGGGAGAGGAAGTCAATTCTAGTGACTTACCTTTATTTCGGACACGGGTAAGTGGAACGGCTGGAGAAGAAGTGTAAAGTGAAGGGGAGGGAGCATTGGAGATAGTGGAGTCTTGGAAAGACCAAACGTGAAGAGGGAGGGTGTGAAGTGTGAAGGGGAGGGCGCACCTGTGAGGAGAATGTTGGAAATAGTGTCATCTTGGAGGGAACAAGAAGGAGGAGAGAGGGTGAAGGGAAGAAGGCACCTGAAGGTAGAGTGTATTGTATGAGGTAGTGTAGTCTTGGAAGAAACAAAGAGCGAGGGTTGAAATTGTAAAAGAGAGGGGGCACCGGAGGGTTGTGCGTAAGAGATAGTGGAATCATGGAGGGAACAGGTCTGAAGAGGGATGGTGAGGAGGGTGAAGGGGAGAGGGCTCCTGAAGGTAGATTGTTGGAGATAGTGGAATTTTGTAATTGAGGATGGAGGGTGAAGAGAATAAGGGCTGAGAGTACTGTGAGCCATGTGGAAGTGTGAGGGATCATTGAGGGGGGACGCGGATTTTGAAATAGATACAGGCTGTGACTGAAAAGACAATGAAAGTGGATGGTGTGAGCTCCATTCCCGGGTGCGGGTACACATTCTGGGCAGCACCCGGTTAGGCTCTGACGCCCATTTGGTTTTCTCAGGAGTAAAAATTCAAGAAATAAACCCCTTGGTAGAATCTCCTTGGTGGTGTCTTCCCGGACCATGTGCTTCTCATCTGTATTCAATAACCCCTGTGTCTGTGTGTGAGGGTGCACTGAAGGTAAAGGCTGGCCTGTCACCAACATCCCACAATGAGTGCTTAAGCCCAGAAAACCTCACACCTGCTGATTCTGAACTGAGCATGTTAAATTCTATAGTTCCACATGTCCTGCAGTCACTTCAGACTATGCTGTGTGGCATGCACTTTGCAGATTATTTTCTACCTTTAAAGTACATTAATATCTCTTGTTTATTTAACAATTAAAGAAATAGTTTAGCAACGTCTGAAACTGGTTCTCATGAAAGGGGTCCAGTCTCTACTATCGCTACTTTAGCTCTTTGCATTCGCCTTCAAAACTTTGAATATGATTCTCTCACACATACCTACTGTACTCACTCACATCAATATCAATACTTAAAATGGGAGGAACCCTTTTGGTAAATATGGCATCCTGATTTGTTGTGCATGAGACCGAGGCAGAAGATATTGCTGTCTACCACACCTGTTCCAGATACCAGTCTAGGAACCAACACTCACTCAGAACTCCAAGTGTTCCAGGGCAGGGTGAGATGATTTCTATTTCTTCCAGTTTTTTTCCCATTTCTTCTTCTTCTTCTTCTTCCTCTTCCTCTTCCTCTTCCTCTTCCTCTTCCTCTTCCTCTTCCTCTTCTTCCTCTTCTTCTTCTTCTTCCTCTTCTTCCTCTTCCTCTTCTTCCTCTTCTTCTTCTTCCTCTTCCTCTTCCTCTTCTTCTTCTTCTACTCCTTCTTCCTCCTCCTCTTCTTCTTCTTCTTCTTCTTCTTCTTTTTCTTCCTCTTCTTCTGTTTAATTTAATAGTTCATATTTTTATTTTTGGATGTGCGGATTGCATATTTTATATATGTACCTAGCTATTGTGTGTAAACGTGCTTATTTTTTAAAATTGCTTTTTATATAGTACCTACTTTAGTTAAGGGAAATAGAAGCACATTGTTTTTCTTGCCAGACCCATTTGACAGTCACGTATCACTGCCCTGTGTAGACTATAATAATATAGGCTCCTCTTACCTGTGCGTCAGCATTGCTTGTTTTGGGCAGAATGAGGCACAATCGTTAAATGAAAATGTCTTCGTTTATTATTAGAAATACCTTGCGCAGGAAAATTGTGGTTTGCTAATAAACTAATTTTGCTGGGGACATATTTTTGTCAAATTTAACACAGTTTCCCTTTTGAGGCAAATACATTTTTTGTCCATAGTGAAGAGGGGGAGGGAGTCATGAGGTTTTTATTATTCACATTCATACCTTTCCACATATAGTGCAATGCAAGACAGTCTCATTGTTCCCACTGGGTTCTGATGACTACAGCCCACAGCTCACGTATAGTTACATTAAATTGTAAAGGCTGGATAGTAGTCCCCATG
>JASBQO010847120.1:0-11470 GCA_030265035.1 Desmognathus wrighti
ATTATTATTATTATTATTATTATTATTATTATTATTATTATTATTATTATTATTATTATTATTATCCATTGGATTACAGTGCCACACGTCCATAGGCCTCAGGGCACCACAATTAACAAAGAAAACGCATGGGTCCAACAAATAGTGTTAAAATCAAGAGGCAAAACAGGTCAAGAGTGTGCCGGGTCAAACCAATACCAAGGAGAGCCATATGTTCGGCTGATTCTACTATATCTTCTGATACCTGCCTTTTTAGTTATTTAGGGCTTGCCCTTGTTGTCTGTCCTGTCTCTGAGCTGTGGGTTCTACGGCTTGTGTTTTGTGTGTTTGTACACCCTGATGCCCATGGGTTTGCTGGCGCGTTATAAATATATTAAATCAATTTTAAAAATTGCTGTTGATCTTGAGTATTCCCCTCATTAAACTTTTCCATGGTTTCAATGTTTAGCCCTTTTTCCCTTAAATATCTGTGGAGCAGTGATATTAACAAGGTGCATTCTTAAAGGGACCCCGTCATCACATAAACTACTAAGTTTCTATGTATAGAGTATTAAAAACAGGTTATACTTCCTATCGACATTTTGTCAAAAATATTTTTACTTTTTGAGTTATAGTGCTTTACTTATGTGCTTTTTGAGGTTTATTCTTACTGCCATCAAAAAATAGCAGTGATATATGTTGGAGAAACACCTTGTTAAACTCTGCCACCAGGTTTTTAACGTGTCTAAAAATATATCATAAGCCCTATAACTCAAACGTAACAATGTTTTTGAAAAACCATCAAAAGGAATCAGAGGCAGTTTTTAATACTCTACCACAAAGTCCCTTTGTAGTGAAAGTTATGACAGAGCCCCTTTATTGTTAGACAAAAGATCCAGGATACAAAATATACAGAGCCAAGTCGAACTTGTTTTATAGCTCAAAAGGGTCATGGAATTTTAAGCATTTTTTGGAGGTGTCAACAATCCTTAGGGGGCAGTGTTAACACATTAGTTAATTTTGGATCTGGAGTGAGGTATTTGCCTTGTAGCCATGGTGATATCCCATCTCAATCCTCCAAAAGAACAATTCTTTCTTTCTAAATGAAAAGAGACAAAAACAAAAGAGAAGAACAGTAAAATGCAATTCATTCGCGAGGACAGGAGTAAGGTTTGGGGAGAAAGGAGTGAGAGGCGAAGAAAAAAGACGATGCACAGGTCGAACCATTTGAGTGGTTTATCTGAATTACTTAGAAAGATTTCTCACTGTTTTACATTTGATGAATAACAATTTTTAAATAGACCCTTAAAAAAATACAATACAGGTATTAGAATTTGTGGTTTGCATCCTGACTTGGCATTTGGCATGCGGGTGCTTACACTGTGTGAAATACATAGGTCTTTTTTCATTAAGTGTAGGAAAAGTAGGGAATTGAGACATATTTTACACTACGAAAGACGGCACCACCCCTACTAATCAAATTTGGCAAAACTAATTGCAGACAAATCTGAATAGCTATTCATGGATTGCTATAATCCCACCCAGCATTACTCATAACTCAACTACTTTTTGAAAGGTAGTCAGCTCACACCAATATCAAATGTAAACTGTTGATTTTACCACATTAGCGTCACTGTGTAGATGGATCATCAACAAAAAATTATTGATTGTCCGATTTCGCTAACCACGCCCAACAGTGAAATTATGGTCATCTGACTGACGACCAGGGGCGTTAACACATAAAGAGATCTAAATAAGACCTGATGCGGAATGTGCCCGTATGCTTACAATAACAACTGACCATTCTTCAACAATGGGACGAGAAGTTAATTTTATATCAATAAGGTTAATCAAATTAATGTACAGTAATGTTCGCGCTAACCTTGTATTTTTGACTGATAGAAACGCGAGAAAAATGCTGGCTTAGCAGAGACCCACTTAATTAGTGCTTGGCGTTCAAATGCAAATTAAACCATTTTCTGCCAACCCGTCAGAGAATTGCCTAATTAGCATTTCAACGCTAGCAGCATTGTTCTGCAAATTAAACAATTTTCTGCCGCCCCAGCTGAAAATTGTTTAATTAGCATTTCAACGACAGCAGCATTAATTTCTGCAAATTAAGTCATTTTCAGAAAATTGCGAAATTATCATTTCAGCACTAGCGGCATTTTTCTCCCACGCTTCTCCCGCGTTAAGGAGGAATGCAGCAGTCAAATGCAAATTCAGTTTTTGACTGCTGCATTTTTCTCATGTGATTCTCAGGCACGCGTATCTCTTAATGGCCCCAACTTTAGCGCATACACTACTGTATCTCTAATAACAAAAAGCTCAACTTAGGAAGGAAATAGAGAAGCAATTCATCTACAAGCTACAGTCACAGCACTCAGCCACACACACAAAATATCTCTTCGTCTACCTTTATTTTTACAAAAATATGTGCCCATAATGCAAGATCTTGAATATTGTCAAAGAAAAACTTCTCAAAAACCAAAGAAGTCAAAGGGCGCATAGACATAAATGGGTAGATTCTTTATCATTTTGTGCGGACCGCGCACCGAACGATAAAGAAGTGAATCCCAACGACTCACCACTGCACCAAATAGTGCGGTGGCGACGTGGGATTCGGTAGCATTCACCGGGTGGGATGCTGCTCACACCCCACGAACGCTACTGGGCTTGCACACGCATGCCCAGTGTAGGTGCAAAGGAGCTGCCACGAATCGCAGCCCCTGCGCATCTGCATTTGGGAGCATTTGCACGACCCGCGGGCGACATCTTTTTGCTGTCGCCCACGGGCCTTGGGAATGAGGAGGGTACAAGAATCTGTCGGGTATCATTGTCCCCTGCGAATTGAGATTTCTCTCGATTTGCAGGGTCAACGAACCTTACAGAATCCGCCGGCATGTCTGCCAATGTAAAGGCTCAGGGGTATAAAGCTAAGGCAGCAAGGAATTTGGCAACCACCCTGTCTCTGTTTTTACAGTTCCCACTTCTGTGGCGAGCATTCCATTTTGTGTTCTCTGGCCTGTTTCTTCATGCTCCACCTCATTTTGTTCCACCTGTTTTGTAGTCTTTATCAAGCAAATCCTAATCCCAGATATTACCGCTCTGATTGATAAAAGCCCAGGAGAGGGGGAGGTTCCAAAAGCCTGAAAACAAGGAGTAGTTACCCCCTTGTTGAAAAAGCAGTGGCTGACCCGACCGATAATAAAAACAAAATCCTCTTGTTAGGCAACATTAAAGTTCCCTGGGAGGTTGCCTGCCACTGGCTGGAGTTGAGGGGCTCACCGCCACCCCTTTAAGGGTGGTGCAGGATCTGGGTATCGTGATAAATGAAGATCTGGATGGCCAAGATCAAGTCACAGCAATAATACGTGCCTGTCATAATCGTCTGAATCATATGACCAAGCTTTTTCCTCTCACGGCACATGCCCAGAGGCTTACATTATTCCAGGCTGAGGTGGCCTCCTGCCTCAACTACAGCAATTTCATGTTAGTGGGCATGACTAAGAAACAGGAAACTGCAATGCAATGGGTCTAAAACAGAGGTAATATACTTATTTTGTCTTAAAAAAGTATGACTACAGCTCCTCTTTCAGAACCAAACTCGGATAGCTGATCATTGCAAATCAAATCAAACTACGCCTCTGTATTTGGGCCTAGCAATTTCATAGAGGCACAGGCCCAAAGTTCATGCACAATTGGTTCCAACTCTCAGCCTCACACAGACTCAGACGCTCACCACTACAAAAACAGCTGCTTTGCCCAAGATTAAGAAAGGCAAACAAAGGAGGCCGGACCATTGTACACACAGGCTCGAAGGCACGGAACGACCTAGCACCAGAACTGAAATGTATCCAGGAGGAGTCAGCCTTCAAAAAGGCCATGAAAGCACATTTCCTAGAAGCAGAGGCCACATGAGGTCGTGGCCCTGAGGCCCATGGGTGTGCGGCATGTTAATAGATTCAATAAAGTAAAAGTAAAGTAAAGTGGCAAACCAACAAGCTGGAACCTTTGTAAAATCATGACAGTCCGTCCTGGCCAGGACAAAAATATGGGAAAAGGACTATTTTTAATATTTTTAACCTTGTCTGCATTTATGGTTTCTCTTTTCTTTTCTATTTATCTGTTATACTATGTGTTTTTGCGTGTTCTGAAAACGGTTGGCCTACAATGCCTAATACAACATTATTATTATTATTACTATTATTATTGTTGTTATTATGCAATTTACTGCACCCCAGTTCAAATCTTCCCCTAAATATTCTTTTTTAGCTGAGGTTTTCTAAAATGTCATGCTTCCTCCCACACAACTCCCCACATGAAGGCTGCAGATCCTCATTTGCAAACCGTGGTCAGTTGCTCACCTCTCTAGCTCCATGTCTGGGAATTTTCCATTCATGGTATAGTTACCGGATGATGCCTTGGATCGAGGGTTCTCCAATTCAGGATCCCAGTGAATGATGGTTCATACCCTCAGTGTTCTTGGTTTCAGTATTCCAGCAGAGGGGTACCCTCAGTCTTCTTGAGTCAACCACCGTAGAAAGGGACTTACAGACCCTCTGTGTTCTTGAGTTCGGGATCCTATTGAATGGGCCCTTAGACCTTCAGTTGTCTTGGATTAAGGATCCCAGGGGCGGGGACTCAGACTCTCAGTGTTTTTGGATTCAGGATCCCAGTGGAAGGACTCTCAGACCCTCAGTGGTCTTGGATTCAGGCTCCCAGTGCAGGGTCTCTCGGGTCCTAAGTGCAATTGGATTAAGGATCCCAATGGCGGGAGGCTCAGGTCCTCCATATTCTTGGATTCAGGATCCCAGTGGAATACGTCTCAGACCCTAAATGTTCTTGGATTCAGGATCCTAGTGGACAGGCTCTCACATCGTCACTGCTCTTAGATTAAGGATCCTGTGGCGAATCTCAAGGCCTCAGTGCTCTTTGATTCAGGATCCCAGGGGTGGGTTCTCAGGCCCATTATCTTCTTAGATTAAGGATCCCAGGGGCGGGGGCTCAGACCCTCAGTGTTATTTGATTCAGGATCCCAGTGGAGGGGTTCTCAGGTCTTCAGTGGTCTTGGATATAGAATCCCAGTGGAGGGTCTCTCAGATAGGATCCCAGTGGAGAGGGACTCAGACCCTAAATGTTTTTGGATTCATGATCCCAGTAGTGGGGTCCTTGGTTTTTTTGGATTCAGGGGTTCAGTAGCACCACCATGGTAACATCATTAAATAAATATATTGCAATTGTGATTAAATCAGATGAAGATAGGATGAACTTGCGATAGTTCTGAATTCATTATTGAAGCATGTGGAAGCACTATGCAAGGTAATCTGTGTCTAATGTTGATGCACGCTTTACTGTATTTCTCGGCTTTGTTTTCAAAATCCTTGTGGTATTCATTACAAAGTTAATCTTTATTCCATCTGCAACTCTTCCATGAGAATATAAATTACTTTGTAGCAAATGCCACAGGCAGTATGTAACAATCAAAATCAACACTACGAAATGGCTGAGCCCAGGGAGAGATTGCAGGCATTAGAAAGCAGTCATTTGAGGGGACTTAAAAGATTTGTATTCAGGAAGGTTCAAACATTTTATAAGAAAAATAAACACAGTGGAGGGAATTGTCCCTTTAAGGTCTGTGCCCACATCTTAAATAGGTAGCAAATGGTAACTTTTCACAGGATTTGTGTTCCATAAATATAATGTATGTAATTAGGACATTTGTGAATGCTGGCCGCACGCGAGTCTGCTCCCTTCCCTCAGGAGCAGCTTGCTGTCCCACACAGATGCCCCTGTGAGATGGCCCATACCGGCAGTTTCAATTCCAAATTTCAGATTTAACTTTATTTTGCAAATTAATGTAGTAAAGTATTTCAATCACAGTATAATAAACACATTTGCATATTTACAGAATTCAAATCAAAATGTCCATACTTTGCAATCAAATAATCGGCAGTTTATTTCACTTCTAACTTTTGCAGATCTCTTCAAACCTCACATGTGCACACTATGCTTACTTTGTAAAACCTGCAATTGTTTTTTCTTCCAAATTTTTGAAAGTTTTACATTTTCAAGAGCGCATAATTGTAGATTTGTGTAAAGGGCACATTTTTTTTTCACCTTTGTTAAATCAGTCCCACAAACACTGTCTGTGAAAGAAGGTACGCGCTTATGCACATTCCTTATATGGAGGCAATTTTTATTTTAAATTTTCTCATAAGAGGCACCACCATAATAGAGTCTTACAGAATGAGGAATAATTTAGCAATGATTAGACTCATATAAAAGAAAGCAATTAAGGCACATTGTTACAACAGAAAGCTTGGGTATAATTGTTTGCAATACAACTTCCAGCTGACACAAACATATAATTTCATCATGCCAGCCTTTTTACATTTGTTGAGAAAATACTTTTTAATGTTTTTTTAAATACAAAAGATTTTCATGTTCCACTCACAGCCACAGTAATACCTCCTAAAGACAAAAAACACAATTGAGGCTCCTTCTTGCTGCAGTCATATGATGCTAATTAGAAGCAATTTCTATGTAAAGAGCTTTCCGTTATGTATAATGTCAAATACTGTACCAGCATTTTTTCCTTTTAGGTTGAAATTAATGAAAAAGTGCAGGGGGAACAAAAGCTCTGACAAATTCAGTGTTCAGGCCTTTTGTTTTCATCGCAAATGGTATTTTTTATGCCAAGTGCATGTGGATTCTGGAACAAAGAAAGGCTGATTCAGACCTATGGGATCAGGCTGGGGGCATTTTGAAGGTTCCAAAGCATTACAGAATAAAATAGTCAGTGAAGGGAAGAAGAGGGGCAAGCCTGATCTACTGGAGTGTACTCACAAAGAGGGTGTTCACAATTTTTTTTAGATGATATGTGCCTTCAGCATAACTCCATTGATTTCAATGGGATTTATGAACATAAAATTTAGCCCTACAAAACTATTTTTGGTGTGTTTTTTTATTTTAATTAAAAATCTTTTTGTGGATCATCCCCAAAAATCATTGGGATAACAGAAGTAACAAAAACACATGAACCCTTCCATCTTAGACAGATATCACATTGACATCACAGGAAGTTATGCATACAAGTTTTTTGAATATAAGATTATCTTATACTAGAGAAACAGCCCTTCAGCCGATGAGCAGAAGCCTGAAGACTGCACCTGTGCTGGAACACAGAACACTGAGCGAAGTTTAGAATCTGCACCTGTGCTGGTTCAGCGCAGTTTGCTGGCTGTCCACCAGGTGGCGGTGTTTTCAGGTTCAGACACAGCCAGATACAGGCTCTTTATATATAGAGAGATTATAATGTGAACTAATACCATGCCAGTCTATAAACAAATCCTAAAATATGTACATTTTTTGAGAATGATGAAAAAGTGGTTGTGGTCGCTATTTAAATTATTAGATTTTAAGTAAGTGAAACCACTGAGAATATCTCCTAATGACTAATGAATTTGTTATTTATTGTATTTGTAACTTTTTACAGATTATCTCACATGTGCGTGTTTTGTAATTTGTACATGTTTTTAAACCTGTAAGTTTATCTTGGGTGGATCATTTTGTATTGATATGTTTGATAGACTTTTTATTTCTGAATAAATTTAAACTTCAACTACTGGTCTATAACACAGCAGTGGGCAAGGTGGAAGCAGCCCCATGGAATACAACGTGCTATTTATTAATTTGTGTTTTTTTTTTCATTTCAGTGTCACATATTGTTTCCATGACTTATGCCCACGAGTAAGTCTGGATCTATTTGAAGGGACTGTAAATGACAGTCTAACGAGGGCAGGTGATCCACCATCTTAAAATGACTACCATCCACGGTGGATCTCTAGCCTGGGCATTAGTTCTAAATGCTTCCACTGAATTTCAGATATTTTTTCTGGAGATGAAGTCATCTGACTGTGAGCTCAGCTGGATATTACATTGGACCGCAGTTGATATAACGAGACCTCCTGGGGTCCTATCGATCAAATAATTGCCCAAATAGGGCAATTTTGAAGTGTTTTTGAACAAGTGGTAGATTAATGGTGTGTCCAAATTATTGGCAACCAATTGGACTGTTCTCAAACCCTGTTCTCTGTGTTTATGCTTGTGCTGGAAAATGAAGGTGTTGAATTAAAAAATATTGGTTGTGCGTAATCGGGGGAATGAGTATTAACAAATAGAGTGGACTGCTGACGATGAAAGCTTTGTGAGAGGTCCACAAAACTTTGAATTTTGCGTGCTATTTTTCTGGGAACCAGCAGACAAATTTCAATGCTAAGCTAACATGTTTGAATTTTCTAAAGCTGATGCAGGTTCTGACCATCTGGTTCTATACCATTCTCTGGATTTGTGTGTTAGCTAACAGCGAAGAGAGGCCATTGGGTAATAAAGTCTAAGCAGGATCTTAGACCAGGAAAGTTTGGGATAATTGCGACGCTTACGGGCTCAATGCAGCAGGTAGGGGACTGACTGTCGTTGAGGTTTATATGGGATATTATAGCCCCGAGAGAGGTCAATCGTCTCGACATGTTCCATGACAGTATGTGTGCTGAATTTTCATACAGTTATAGAAGAGGTATGTTACATTTGTAGAAATTTATATCTGCGGCATATTGTAGCATGCACACCAGATGTAGGGCTACAAAAATATTATGTTATACTCCCAAATGATGTGTGTTGAATTAACACTTATAGATGAAGTGTACATAAAAAATGCCTGAAGTTCAAATTGAAAGCCTGATTCACCAAACATTTATACTAATACTAAATGATACTTTGAATAAAACTCACTTTGACTTCAATGGGAGTAACATAAAGATTATAATTTATTCATGGTGCAGATGTTTTATACATCAGTCTCTGTGCGTTTAATTTTTACTTGGTAATAGATAAAATGTGTTAAAAAAACGTTTCAGACCTATTTTGTATTTCTGCACAATATTTAGTCTGATCAACAAAACAAATGCACTATGATAACATTGACGTTGGCCGGATTCACCAAACATTTTCACCAACAGTGAGTTACACTTTTAATAAAACTAACGTTCACTTCAGTGGGAGTAACATTCAAATTGTAACTTAGTGGTGTGAATGCTTTCAACACTAGACCAGTATGTGTGCTGAAATGTCAGGCAGTTATAAGTCACATATGTTTAAAAAATCATTTGTGGTATGATTGTATGCACAGAAAATATTCAGCCTATTCCAGAAAAACCTATGCGTTATAATTACATTTGGGTTGTAGGCCCGATTCGCTATTCCAGCAATAAAATTCCAACAGTAATTTACACTTTGAAACAAATGCATGTTAACTTTAATGGGAGTTGTACTCAAGCTGTAACACTGAAATACAATATATAAAAGTGTTACTATGTTAAATCATTATAAGCAAACATATGAATATATGAAAGTCGATTATAAAGATTCCAGTACAGGGGTACTGGCAAACATTTGCTATGGGGCCACATTGTACGATATGGGTTTGACCGAGGGTCGCATTAATGGTGTAATGGTGGAGTAATTTTCAAAATGATCCGCTGAGGATGGCTTTTGCCCTTTTATGCAGATGTTTCTGTGAACGTAAGCATATCTTGACCAGTACCTCCAGGCACATCTATTGTGGTAATTTCTTTGTTTCTATGGTGTGGCCTCCAGTTCTCCGTTATCTCCACTAGTATTGTGCCTCTATTGAGTTTAACGCATCGTATCTGTTCTCATATGTCGCAAATGTGAATGTTTTACATTCCGCCTCTATTATGTCCATATGCCCCAGCTGTCAAGGCAGGTATATGGTATCCATGATGTCCATGCCTATATGCCTCAACTGCTTTTGCCTTTATCGGTTTAACTCATCCTTTCTGGTCCCACATGCTCTAATTGGTATTGCTTGCAACCTGGTCTACATCATGTCCATTCCTTATGTGCCTCAAAGTTTGCTGCACCTTGTCGGGTCTCCACGATCTCTAGGCTATTTCAGCGTAAACTGCCATATTAGGGTCAGCTGCCCCTATGTGCATAGGCATATACTGGTTCACCACATGTAAACAATGCATTATAATGATAGGTAACGCAATGCAACTTTTGACTCAAAAATGGAATGTATTCTAAGGTGATGAAAATCAATCACGGTTATGTTATGTAACAAGATAGCTAGCATAAGGCCACTCTGGACATGAAATGGAAGGTAATATTATAGAATGGTTATTCCTTGATATCCTGATTGCTGCATCTGGCATATCGTGCTGTGGTGTCTCGTTTCTTCTCGCCCCTCTCGCCCCATGCTCCTTGCCGTCTTTCAGATATGGCCTTTAGTTACTGAACATATTACAAGACATACTGAGTCAGATCGCCCACACCACCTACCATTGCACCCCACAGCTCAAGATCATTCCTACCCGGGTCCACGGACATTCTAAGCGGACAGTGATATGCATTTTATTCATTCTATCTCTGGGCTGTCCACTGCTACCTATTATCATTGTAGGGAGGGAAACCGCTAGGAACCAATCAGTCTTTAAGCTGGCTGGTCCTGAGGTTGTGCCGGGGGCCCACAGGGGCCGATCTTACACACTTCGGTATTTCCTCTTTGTCATTGCTGATGTCTGGTGGGAAGCGGCTGAATCAGGCAGCCACCCGGCAGCATGGTGCAATGCTGTGGGCCTCCCGGATACGGGCATTGACTTTTGGGTAATTGGAGGTCGGTATATCCTTATGCTCTCTTCTGCTTCTCGGCTTTCCCTCTTTCCTCGGCTGCTTTCCCTAAATACACGCCAATCTCAGAGCAGTTTTCATTGTTGCTATTTAGTCAATCATAGCCATACCTGAAAATAAGTCTGATTCTGATCTAGTGGGGCCCTCATCTAGACGTAGCTCCCTTAGCCTGATATAAATTCCTAGACCTAAGTCGGGCCCTATTCCTGTTGAGTATTAGTTTTCCTCTGCCCTCCACCTTAGCTAACTCCCCATTACATAGAAGGCAGACTCTTTAAGCTTAGAGGGTTCATAATTACGCTTGTTGGCTGAGCCTCATTTCATACATCAGTCTGGCTGCTAACATTCACCTTCTAAGCCTGGTGTTCAGCTGGGTTGCGGAACCTCTCAACCCCTAGTCACGGCTGCATTGTATACGTATGCCCACTTCTAAGACCACTCAGGCATCGCTCAATCCCACAGCCGAGGATCACCTACACCCGCTCTTATCTCTTTCAGACCTTCAAGTCGTACCGGATACTCAAGGCCAGGCATGATGGCAATTATTCCTAGGACTTACTATGGTGCCTCACCCCTCACAATAACTGGCTTCAAGCCTCTGGAGTCCCTGACCTACATGGCCTTTAAGATGGCAAGCAGGCACCCCTAAAATGTAGCTGCTCCTTTTGAAGGCCTTAGCCCTCCTCCCCCCGCTCTATGTATTATCCTTATCCCTTCTTTCCTTAAGGGAAATGTATTTTAATAACAACACTGCTTCCTTCCACATCTCCTGGGTTGA
>JASBQO010858187.1:0-11460 GCA_030265035.1 Desmognathus wrighti
ATCTATCTATCTATCTATCTATCTATCTATCTATCTATCTATCTATCTATCTATCTATCTATCTATCTATCTATCTGAGATCCAGCAGGAGATTGAGCCAGGAATAGCCATACAGACAGCTGTCCCACCCCTATTGATACAGCTGGCAGTGCTCCTCCACTTCTGTGCCACTGGTTCATAAAAGCACACAGTGGGCATGGGTCATTGGATCTTACAGCCTGTGTTTACCCAGATCCTGAGAGAGGTCATGTCAGCCATGCTATGGAATACAGGCCATCACATCTAGATGCTCCGTGACCAGGCTGACATCACCCACCTCAAGGGCCAGTTCCATGCCATAGCCAACATGCCACACACCATAGGATGGATGTGTGGATGATGTGTAGCAGCAGGTTATGCATATAGCATGTCTGTGCCCGCTACCCTGGCTCATGCCACAGTACTACGAGTGAGTGCACTGTACAGATTCATGGAGCATCGTGCTGCACAATGGTTGTGGATTTTGGGGAGTATAAGAATACAGCACAGCTATAGCATAGCATGCAGCCCAACCACCCCATCACCTGTGCAAGATCCAGCCACCCCACCACACATAGCAACTGCACAACCCCACCATGAGCACATTAGGTCCATGACCCATATCCAGACATGGTGCACACCCAGGATGTTATAAGGGGCCTGGATGCAAGGACTCAGGGACTGTACATGGAGAGCGGCCACAATCACCCACTGCACGATGGCAGACCCAGGTACTCATGGCTATACTAAGACATCACCTCCATCTCACCCAACAGGGGACTCTGTATATCCGCTGCTGCCCTGGCTTATGATACCGGAGCGGAACCCCCAGACACCAGTGCAGCCTTGCTTCAACGCAGCACACATTGTCACCAGAAACACCATGGAGAGGACCTTTGGTGGACTCAAAGACAGGTTCTGGTGTCTCCAATGCACAGCAGGGGTCCATCTGTGAACATTGCACATCTGTGCAATGTTCCACAGCATTGCCATCCGGTGCAATGTACCCAGGCCACCAGAGCCAGATGACGATGACAATGATGATGATGATGAGGATGACAACCCACCAGCTCCAGCAGCTGGACATAGGACAGGGGCATGTGTCAGGGAGACCCTCATTTGGGACTTCTTCCAATGAACCCTTGGCATGTGATTCCCTGCCACCAAGTAGCAGAACTTTTTTTATTTTTAATATTGACTTCCTAAGTGACTTTACTTTTCTGTAGACACACGCTGTGTGAAAGATATTTTTTTGGTTACTCCTCTTGATGTCATCGTCAAGATTGGGCACACTATTGATTCAGGTGTACAACACACAGGGGATAGATAAATAGATTGAAAAAGCTTTTATTCAGTGCATCATACCAATGGTTTCTGTGCACCATAAGAACATGAAAAAAATGAAGACAAACGGAGATGGCGAAGCGGGAAAGAGAGGGAAAATTAATAAACAAAGATGCGAGTAGCATAAAGTACAATTCAGTTCATTGAGTAGCCTTTCATTCTGCACACCACTAACCTCTTTGTCATTTGTTTCCTTCACAAGGGTTGTGTCCCATTCTGGTTCCCATCTCGGACACATTCACTGATCATGGCAGTGAGTACCCTGTCATAGTCTGAGAGGGTGTTTGTGGGCTATCGCGAGGGACCACATGGTCCCTGGCATTACACTTCATGTCTGCAAAGTGTTTGCAAAGTGTTGGCTGTGTTGCCACAGCCCTCTTGCCTCTATTTATTTATTTATTTATTTAATAATTTCTAACGTGCCAAAGGCCCGCAGGCATGATGGCGCACGAGTAACATAACAAACACAACAGACAAACACAACACATAGGATAAAAGAAAGGCCCAAGAGCAGGGCGACAAGACATCCCGGGAATACCGGGGGATCTCGGGGCCAGTCTGGCAGCAATAAACAGAAGAAGCATCCTAAGTGAAGAGATGAGTCTTCAGTGATTTTTTAAAAGTAGTAAGCTCTACAATGGAGCGGATGTTCAGTGGGAGGGTATGCCAGAGGCGAGGGGCCAGAGCATCAAAGGACACCCCACCCGCATTAGCCAGCTTGACCCAGGGAGTCGAGAGGAGCAGCAGAGAGCTAGATCTTAGTAGTCTGGGGCAGGGTTTGGGAGATATGCGAGCCTTGAGATATGCAGGTGCGTTCCCATAGATGCAATTGTGGATGATAGTCATGATCCTGAAGGTAATCCGTTCTTTTACGGGCAGCCAATGCAGGCTACACCTAGCTTCAGACACATGGTCTCTGCGCTTCAGATGGCAAATGACTCTGAGAGCACTGTTCTGGAGAGTCTGTAGTCTAGACAGATTGGATTTGGTGGAGCCAAATAGGAGGCTGCTACAGTAATCGATCTTAGCCCCGATAATGGCCCTTGCCAGTATGGCACAGTTCTCCTGGGAGAGAAATGGTATAAGTTGACACAGAAGTTTGATGTAGTAGGAAGAGGCAGAGATAATAGCGCTAGTCTGAGAAGTCATGGACAATGTGGAATCCAGTACCATACCCAGGGTCTTGACCTTGCGCATCACTGGTATGCAACAGCCAGCGATGGTGAAAGAGGAGTACTCGGCAGAGAGTTTATTCAGGTGTTGTCTGATGCCAACCACTAGGAGCTCAGTTTTAGAGTCATTCAGTGCTAGGCCGTTATGAGCCATCCAACTCTGTACGACATCGTACACCTTATTGATATAGGATGAATCGGCAGCGTGATCTCCAGTCAGAGGTAGTATAAACTGGGTATCGTCTGTGTAGTTGGTGTAGGGAATACCCATATTGTCCAGTATATCAAAGAGTGGTTTGGTGAATAGATTATAAAGGGTAGGCGATAGACATGAGCCTTGTGGGACACCACAGTGAAGGGGTGGGTTTGGCTGATATGGGGCCATGAAAGACTCGCCGACCGCTCCGACAGGAAGGACTGAATCCAGCATGCCGCCTCTGGTGAGAAATTGGCAGATGCCCTAAGCCTGCTGACAAGTATATCAAAATCCACCAGATCAAATGCTGCTGACAGGTCAAGAAGCATGAGCAACGAGACCATGCCTCTGTCCATATTCATCAACAGGGATGATTTTAAGTTGGTCAGAGCAGTTTCAGTGCCGTGATGTTTCCTAAATCCTGATTACCTGACACCAAATAGATTATGAGCCTCCAGTTAAGCTTGGATTTGGAGGTAGGCAATTTTAACAATTATTTTTAGTTGAAAGGGAACATTTGTGATGGGACGATAATTTGTTGCAATCAGAAGGTCAAGTGATGATTTTTTTAACAATGGAGTGATCCAGGCCTCCTTAATCGATTTAGGCACGGTAGAAGTTGCAAATGACACGTTGATAAATTTAGTGATGACTGAGATTAAGTGCTGGGCAACAATCTTTCACAACCATAGCAGGGCAGGGGTCACTTGGGCAGGACATGGGTTTCAGTGATCCAATCACCCTAGAGACCTCGTCTTCAGACACTTTTGAAAAAGAGAAGCATGGAACTGAAGTGTATGGTTGTGAGAGTGAGTCTGGGGGTGGGGAGACTTGTGACTTTTTGAGCGCTATGTCAATTTCTCAGCCTCTCCACTTTGGACATAAGTGCGTCTTGAATGGATTCGCACCAATTTATGTCTTTAGTGACGGCGGCCAAGGGTTTAATGTCAGGGTTTTCAAGATCACGGAATATTTTGAAAAGTTCCATGGGGTCTGATTTGGCGTTGCTTATTCTGGTGCTGAAGTAGTTTTTCTTACTGGTGATGATCTCTTGTTTGTAATGGTTGGCCACTTTTTGATAGAGATCTTTGTTGGCAAGTGAGGGTGTTTTATGCCACAATTTATAAGCTTTACTCTTTTCTCTTCTAAGTTGTAACAGCTCAGAGGTAAACCAGGGGTTACCATTAACATTCTTTTGTATTTTACATGTGTGGACTAGTGTGATCCGGTCCATCGCTGATGTAAGAGCCAATATCATTGGCGGCTTCGTGAAGATGTAACTCGGAGGAGAGGGGGTCAATTCAGGAGCTAAAGATTTGTTGGTCAGTTTCTTTAGGTTATGTTTAATCACCATGCAGAAGTCTGGTCGGGATGGAGGCAGTTTCACTGGTGTGGTCAAGTCAAAGGAGACAAACGAATGATCGGACCACAGGCAGGGTGATGTAGTCTGGTTGGAGACTGCAATCCCCAGGCTACATACCCAGTCTAACGTGTGGCCTTCCCTGTGAGTAGGAGTATGAATATTTTGCATAAAGCCCAGATCTGTCAGGGCAGAGTCAAAGGAAGAGGCCTGTTTGTCTTCATCGTCATTTAGCCCAAAGTTCATATCGCCAAGCAGAATGAATTTGGAGGACTTTTTTATAAGGGGGTAAGACAAGCAAGGAACTGAGATTCAAACTGGGGGAAGTTTGTGAGGAGGCCTATACAGTAGGAGAAGGTTCCAGGTGGTGCAAGGATTGATGAGAAGCTTAACCCAGAGGAGTTCAGAGCCCTTAGGTGATTTGATGGAAGCGTCATGAATAGAGAGCCTTTTGTGAAATATACTTGCTACTCCCCCCTTACCCACCTCCCTGTCTCTGGTGATAATTTTGTAGTCTTCGGGGACCGCAAGGGAGAGGAGAGGGCTGGAGGTAGCTGATAGCCAGGTTTCAGTGAGGAACATGATGTCAAGTTTATTCTCTACAAAATAGTCTGCCACTTCTACTGCATGTTTTTGTAGCGACCAGGTATTAAGCAGTACACATTTTAGGTTATTAGCACAGTTCAGGTTATTGACTGTTTTTTTGAATGGGGGGCTTAGGTGATTGTGAAGACTGTGATTGGCCAGCTAGGTTTTTTTGAGACAGCTGGATAGAGGTCTGTGGGTAGTAATTAGAGGAGTCGTCTGCATCAGGGAAAACTCTCATGGAGGTTTCCTTTGTCAAGGGTTGTGGAGTTAATGCAGGTACAGTCTGCATAAGGCAGAGGGGAACGGTGGTGAGGTTTCAATATTGCGTGTGCCCGCATCCAGAGGAGGAGGGGGAGTCACTGCAATATCGAGTGTGATGTTGTTAATCTCGGTAGGCTCCGCACTACCGTAGGTGTCAGTAATAAAGTCTGAATTGTTGCTGGTGATACTAGTGGACTCCATAGTAATAGGAGTCGTATCAGATGTAGCGCAGCCCATGTTGATAGACCGCACGGCGTTATTGGGTGTGGTTAGAGGGACAGAGGAGTCAGCCCTGCCAATAGAGAGTTCCTGGCCCGGGGCTAGGGGGACAGGATCTATTACCCGGTATTTCGCTATGATTTGGTCGAAGCAAGGGGTTGGAGAGGAATCAGTTTCGGCAATGTCTAGTTCTGTGGCCTGTATCATTGAAGCCAAGAGGGATTGAAAGCTTACTAGTCTTGCGCGCATCATATTTGCTGAAGAACCGAATAAAAAATGGCAGGAGTGAGCATAGCGCAGACGTAGGGCTAGCTTGGTATAACGACTTGAAAGGAATATCAGATGGTGGTATACCTTGAGTACTTTGAGTCAGACAGGAGGCTGCAGCCCTGCATGCCCAGACATGAACCGGCACAAACCGGCCCGTACACACCGGCGCTGACGCGCCTGCGATGTAAATTAGTACAGCAAGGGCCGCCGGGAGTTGTAGTCTGGCAGGATGGGAGTAGTAGTTTTTTGATTGGCTCTGGTGGTGGAGTGCAAGGCAGTCGCTCTGCACTCTCTTACAGCCTCCCTGGGGGTGCACAGAATTAGCGCGATCTCGCACCTGCTCTGGAAAGAGCTAATACCCACATAAACAAGGTGCTTTATGCTGTTAGACAGCAAATCACTCGCAAACCTGATTGATGTTACATAAGCAGTTTGCAGAAGTAAAGTAAAAATAAACAGTCACAACGGAACAGAAATGATTCACAACCTATACAATATTGGAAATTAGTAGTTAGTGTGAGCCCAGAATAATTTTGGCTGGCTACTGATATATATTTAGCTGCCGTGGCGTTGATGGCTGCCAGCTGCTGCCTTGCCTTCTGCCTTTTTGGTAGGTTTTAAAAGTTTTTAAAGTTTAAAAGTTTTAAAAATTTTAAAGTTTTAAAAGTTTCCGTGCCAGCTCCTGAGAGCTTAGCACCCCTGTGTGCCCCTGCCTCTTCTTAACTTAATTTTTAGCCCTTTTACCATAGTTTTTCCCTCATTTTTTCCACTTGTTTTTTTTGTGCCTTGACCCGCCCTCTTGTGGGTGTGGTCTCTCTCTCCCTCTCCCCTATATCAGCAGCACTTCAGAAGCGTCCAGCATAGCATCTGCAAAGTGTTTGCAAAGTGTTGGCTGTGTTAGCTGTGGGCTAGGGGTAGGTCTGTCCACCTCACTCTCCCCTGGCTTCGTCTCTCCTCTGATTCTGATGAGGGTACCACCAGTGGCTGCTACAGGCTCCTCAGAGCCTTTATGGCAGGGTGGCGTGGTGGTGCCACCTTGGCCACTGCAACTGCTGGCAGACCCCGTGGCACTACTGGGGTTAGTCGTGAGAACTTGGCCAGTTCTTGGGCTATATAATCAATTCTGTGTACATTGTACACTCAATTCACAAAAAAAGGAATGTATTCAAGCAACCTGATACCATTGAACAAGTGTACATTTATTACAAATCTTCAGACAGCCAACACAGTGTGTTTCTTCTGGAATGAAAACAGAAATAGTTCAGGAATTATTCAGGGGCCTTTCACAAATTTCATATTTTCTGTTTAGTCTTCTTCACTTCTAAGGAAGATAAAAATAAGGTGGATATGAACAATCGATACATAACGTTGGCTAAAAAAGTGAACTATACAGATGGATTCAGTTGTATATAGCTCGTAGCACTGACTTAACAAGAGAATGGAGATTTCAAAAGAGCATGAACTACCTTAATGTAGAGGTAATGTATTAAGGTATGAATGCTGTTATTCATACAATAGACAATACCCTTCTTAAACAATTTTTGTTTTCATCAGCTTTAGGTGTGATCCATCAGCCTGCATCACGCCTACGCGGGTTCCACAAATGATTAATATGCAACGTCAACCCAAATCACCACAATCGCTTTATAAAAGTTTAAAAAAATATATATATATTTTGTAACATTGTTTCAAAGCAATTCTTAATTTGTATTTCACACATACAAATTGGTTTAAAAATGAGCAAAGAGCTTTTAACTTTAAAGGCTCTTAAATTTCTTCTTATCTTCAGCCAAAAATTAAAGTTTATAAATAATGTTATTTTTGTCTAAAAATGATAGTTTTTGTCTACATGTAATTCTATTTTTGGCCGGGAAAAAGGTTTCACGATTGCAAAATCTGTTAGAGGTAGGAGCAAAAATATCCAGGTTTTCACACCCGCCTTTTGTGGAAGTATTTCCCTTTTTTTTTCACCTATCCCTACCAAAATGAAGCTTGGCTGAAAATACATTAATCAGATGCTTGTGATCCAAATGAACAGCTAGGATTCTTATTCAAAATGAAATGAAATGTACTTTATTCGGACACAAGGTCCAACAAAGAGCAAAAGCAATATTGCATACAATACATATAATAATAAAATCCACTCTAAAGGATACAGTACTTAGACAGTGTGCAAATACAAGCAATAATACAAGTAATTATACCAGCTTTAAAAATTCATACTCATTATTAAAAACAAGTTCCAAACTGAAATATATATTGCAAGGACTAAACAATCCCAGACAGGAGAATCGAACGGTCAGGCAATTATATAAACATAAGAAAAGTAAAAAGACATCACAATTCAGGGATATCCTGATTAGAAATATTAAATACAATTCAATGACAGTGTAATGATGATCTGCATCTGTAAGAACCCTAGAACCAACGGCCACTACAAGCTCTATACCATCTTTCACTGGAGACAACACAACCACAAATCCATATGAGCTAGCATTCACCATGACCAAAATATATAAATTTGGGTCAAACATACCTAAGTGAAGAGCAGAACATATTTCTTTTTTAAGCACTTGAAAACTTTTCTGGAACTCATGCATCCACACAAACTGATGATGTGAGGCAGTATACATAGGGATCTGGTGATAATCTGAGGTAAGATTTATGGTACTAATTCATTCATCATCACCACGGGAAGACAACATCTCATTGACATTTGGAAGAGAATGACAATCTAGCCAAACACTTTTGTTCAAATCTTCAAGATCTATACACATCCTGATCATAGAATCATGTTTAGTTACTAACACAATAGGTGAGAACCACTCAGAGTCCTCAATTGGTTTGATTACACACAAAACTTAAACAGTTTCTCAATTTCGAATTTTAGTGCCTCTCACTTCCTCCAGTGCACTTTCCTAACCTATGTTTTGCAGGGGAGTAACTTATCTGGTATTTTAGACTCATTAAAGTGCACAACAATGTGATCCCAAACATATTCATTATTTATTTTGTTTATTTTATTTATTTATTTATTTTATTGAATTTCTATAGCGCTTACGCCAAAGCTCTGTACAGAAAATTAATAACGGTACAATTCATAAGCAGTAAATTACATAAATCATAGGAACCATGGCAGTAATTAAACAGAATGGCATAATCAGAAAAGAAAGGTCTAAACTATGGGAAAATCATCAGGAAAAGCAACATAAACGAAATGGGCTTTCAACAGCAATTTAAATTGTGCAAGAGTAGGGATAGATCGAACTGAGAGAGGAAGAGAATTCAAAAGTTTGAGAGCAAGTAAAGAAAAAGAACGAAATCGAGAGGAGGCCCAAGGAAGCTTTGGACAGATAAGGGTCATTCATCTAGAGGAACGTATAGGGCGAGAGGAAGAATAAAGAGTGATGCAGCACGAAAGATAGGGCGGAGCAAGACCATGCAGCACTTTAAAAACAATACAGAGAAAGCAATAGTTCAACCGAGATATAAAAGGAAGACAATAAAGAGAAATAATAAGAGGAGAAACATGAGAGCGAGGAGGGAGATTGAAAATAAAATTAATAGTAGAGTTGAAGATGAGCCTTAGAGGTTCGAGAGAAGAAGCAGGAAGACCAACAAGCAGAGAAGAACAATAGTCAAGACGTGAGAAAACAGAAGTAAGAGCAAGAATTTTAGCAGCAGAAATAGTTAGAAAAGGACAAATTTTACTCAGATTGTAAAGCTGAACGTGCTGACTTAATTTCAGAAGTAAGCCACGGTTGAGGTGGCCTATGAGAAGGGGAAAAAGGAAGCAAAGGATGGAGAGAGTCGAGAGCGGACTTGACTGAAGAAAGAAAAGAAGAAGAAAAAGAAGTCTCAAGTGGAAAAGAAGAAAAAGAGGACAGATGAGGAAGAGTCAAAGAAATAGAATTGGCAATAATGTGAGGATCGGCATGTCGAAGATTACGACGGAGAAAGGAACGAGAAGAAGAAATTAGGAAGGAATCAAAGGAGAAGAAAAAGAAAAGTAAAGAAGAGAATGATCAGAAATAGAAGAAGGAAAAGCAGTGACAGAGTCACATACTGGAGGAGAAGAAAAAATTAAATCAATAGAAGAGCCAGATTTGTGGGAAGGAGGAGTTGGAACTTGAGTTAATGAATGGGAAGAAATAAAAGATAAAAAAGGAGAAGAGCCATGAATGCCATGAAGATGGAGATTAAAGCCGTCAAGAACAAAGAAAGGACAAGAAAGAGGAGGAAGAGAAAGTAAGAGACAATCCAGATCAGCACAAAAAGAACCCAACGGACCAGAAGAACGATATATCGTAAGAAAAGCAATAGCATAAGGAGCAGTAAAATGAGAAAAATTGAATTTGAAAGAAGTAAACACAGGAAGGGAAGAATAAGTACGAGGAGACCAGGAGGGATGAAAGAGCACAGCCGTGCCACCCTCATGGCCAAAAGATCGAGGAGAAAGAAGTAAACGAGAAGCAGAGAAGAAAGAGCTGCTGGGGTAGCTGAATTATGGGGCTGGATCCAAGTTTCAGTTAATAACAGAAATTGAACATTCAGATGCAGAAATAAGTCCAAAATAAATGACTTATTACAAGCAGAATGAACATTCCATAAACCAATCAAATAGTAGGTGGCAGTGAGTTAAAAAAGGTAGGGTAGGAGAGATTAGAAAGTTGAAGTGAGCGACGAGGGGACCTAGGTAGCCGGAACCGGAATGGAAGCCATAATGAAGTGACAAATGATGACAAAAACCAGAGTAAGCATTATGGGAGAAAGTTTGAGCAAAGTGGCCAGACTTGGCCTGGCCCTCAGGCCCAAACAGGACCTAACAGGAAATGCCCTTGGACTCAGCCCTCAGACGGATGCCTTGGTGATAGTTGTTATAATGGGCAGACTGACCAATCACGGCACCGGCAGGTCCATCAGCCTCGCCCCCAAGCCGGAAACCTGGGCGTGTGCTGTAGCGGTGCCAGTCTGAAGTGGGTGATGGAAAAGGAGCAGCCCGACGATGTGAAGAATCAGGGACGTCTGGCCCTGACCCCAGGTGAGCCCTCCAGGTGCACGCCGGCACAGGGAATGAGGGTGGAGGGAGGGAACATAACAGAGGACAAGGCACCGGAGCACACTGGAAGCAGGATCCCAGAGGGGAACGATGGGAAGGCAGCTTATCAGCTGCAGGCCCCTTCATCAAAGTGATGCACCCTTACTACCTCAACGAATCAACAAAGTTCAGGATGTTTTCACCTTGTCTGCTAATACGAATATTAGCCCTATATTTTTCACCTATGATATTGTGATCTTTCAAAAAATGGTTTCTATAATCTTCTGGATGATCTCAAAGTCATTCATGCAGCCACTGCCCTCAGCAGGCTCAAGTCTGAAAACAAACTTTAGTACTCTTTGAAATTAAATGAATGAAATGAAAAAACAATTGATTACTCACTGCAAAAACTGGCCAAAGCCTTCGGATCAATGGGAAAGAGAACTGGGAGCACATACAAACAAATGCAAACCACCAGTATACCACCCCTCCTCCCATCTCCACAGTCCTGCCCCCACCCTCCACCCCTTCCACCCCCTTTAAAAAGCAATTTAGCTATATTCTTTGCCAAAATGTTTGGCTGATTCCTGACTCAGATATCTCAATGTTCCCTAATATTTGTCATCCACTTCAGGTGTTGTCAGAAATACTTTCTGTTACGGTACCCTTCACATTTCGGCCCTCGGCCAGTGGGGGGTGCTGTCGCCCCCTACCACCAAGGAGGGTGGCGCTTTGGGGCGCTTTTCGCCCCAAGCACTACCTCCACACCTGGGGGAACCCTCAATGGGGTTCCCCCTAACTGGGAGTCCAATGGAGGGAGGCGCCGGCAGAAATGCCGGCGCCGCAAATGTAGCGCTTTTTAAAGCGCTACAAGCAGCTCTTTTTGCATTTTGAGCGCTAGCGCTTTGCTTACCTGTTGTAATGGAGCTGCGGGGAGGTTACAGAGCCCTGTAACCTCCCCATTATATCCCCCTCCCACAGGAAGTTGGGATCA
>JASBQO010869245.1:0-11411 GCA_030265035.1 Desmognathus wrighti
AAGACCGTTCTCTTTCCAACTTGTCTTTGCCAAGATTCTCTTATCGCAGAGCACGTAATTTACGTGACCTTTTGGTCAAAGCTGACGAAAAACGTGTTGTTGACTTGCAGAGTAGATTGTCTAAACCAAAATGTGGTACCTTTCCGTGTCTCTCATGTGGTAATTGTAATAACATTATCCGGGGTCCGACATTACCACATCCCCAGAGTGGGCAACAGATCAGATTTTATCACTATGCCACCTGCTTGTCTGAATGGTTAATTTATGCCATAAAATGCCCATGTGGTAAACTTTATGTGGGCCAAACTACACGAACTGTACGGGAACGCATGAATGAGCATAAATCAGACATACGGCGACGTTCCGTCAAATCCCCTGTTGCTCGTCATTTTGTTGAATCTAACCATAACATATCCCAATTACGTTTTTGTGTACTAGAGAAAATTGCATCACCATTACGGGGTGGTAATCGACAGAGAATGTTGGATCAAAAGGAAAAATACTGGATTTTTTCCTTACAAACTTTATTTCCTTTGGGGATGAATGAACAGTATTCCTTAATGTCTTTCCTTTGAATATTGTGATTTATGCTCTTGATGTGTTTAATTATCATGCACGTATTGTCAAATTGCTTTTTTATTAACCCAAGTGTATATCCGTTCTCTTGATATGTTGTTTGCAGATCAGTTCATATATACATGCTTTTAGATTATTTCTATGCTGTTCTTAATTTCTTTTCTCTATCCCTTTTTCTTGTGTACGTGTATTATGTAGATTAGTGTGTATATTATCTGGTGGATTGGTTATTAAGGGCTGGTGCCGGTTACCAATGCGAGGGTGTGATTATTTGGACTTTTTCCGTTGGCTTTATTTTTCTCACTTATGTCCTATGGCTTATTTTTTCTTAGCGTACGTCCCTTTTTGTGTAGGTATTGTTTGATTTTCTTTGCATTTGTTTTTCATGACAGCAGCTTTGCGTGTGAGGCTATCCCTTTAACCACGCCCATTAGGTTGTGCCGGCTTTTCAGCCGAGGCTGAACTGACCGCGCCCTGCTTTACCTGAGCTTCGCCATAGCGTGCTAGTACGTCTATGTAGACGGTCAGCGGGTTAGAGTTTCTTGATACGTGTTACAGCCATACTCTGGTGAGTTTGTTACAGCTATGTGGTTGAGATTGGCTTTAATGTGGATACGCTGGGCAACACCCATGGCTGACCTGGACGTTCTCTTCTCCTTTTCTTTAGATTGTGCTCGACTTTTCGTAAGATTCTGGGTGGTGAGTTTTTCATTTCCAGTTTTTTGAATTACATGCTCATGAGGCTGAACTGCATAGGGTTTTATGAGTTTTGCTTTCTTTGGTTTTCACAGAAGCGTCTCTGAAGTGCATTATACTCCTTGTGAGTGTGTTCACAGTGACTGTAGGTACGTGGTTTTTTAGCTTTTACTTTGCAGTATTGACTTCAAACATCAGACGGTGGCTTTACTTTTATTGTCTTCTTCTTTCCTTTACCTTTATTATTGATAGCTAATGGCGCTACAGCTTTGAGGTTAGTACTTGGCATTATGTGTTTGGTACAAAGGAACGGATTGGGGTGTTCATACTGATACTGACCTTTTTTTCTCTCTCTTTTCTTTCCTCCTCTTTTTCCCTCTTGTACTTCTCAGGAAAATACTTTTGTTATATTATCTACAAACTTGTATAGGCTGCATCTGAGGATGGGCTGCGTCCCGAAACAATTGTCATGCACATGCCTATGTTTCATCATTTAATTACGTGTTGACGTGTTTATTTGTTTGATTTACCCCTAATGGTCATTTACTGAGATGAATCAGTTTAATTACTACAATTAGGATATCTGTTTTCATTTATTGAACAACCTTGAATAAATTAGGAATTTTCAAAAGTATTGAGTGTATTTCTACCATGGTGAATTTCTTCAAACACTGTTTCTCAATCATTTTCAAATAGTAGGGAGTAATATCCCAGTATATTTAAGAATTAGTTGAGCATATGCTGAACATATATCGGTTACTCCGTTATATTATTGTTAGCAGTTTGTTTTTACACCGCCAGGTGTTGGCAGCTTTGCTCACGAGTTACAATTGTGACTTCTCAACTTTGTTTACTTGAGTGCGTGGTGTTCTCTTGCATTATATTGTTTATTTTCGTGGACTTTTAACGCCACTGCACCACTTAAGATTGAAGTTATGTCTTTTGAAGACATTGCTGTTACAACTACTAAATGTGCTGAAACTTTAGCATTTACTGTTGAACAGGCAGATCAAATTATTGCGAATTTAAAAAGTAAATACAAAGACTTTCCTGAGTTAAAAAGTACTACTACCCCTAAACAGTATCAGTTTTCAAAGAGGAGACATACTAATTTGTCTATGCATGCGTGCACATTAGCTCACTACCATCAGGTTTCACGAATTCCTCGTGGTATGCGCATTCTTTTGCGCCCACGTTTGTGTGCCAACAATAAAAACTTTGTTATCAGATGGGAAAAGGTTCTGAACAAGGCTTCGTTAGACTTGATTTTGCTTACTATTTCACAGTTAGAAGAGGACTTGGGTGTACTTGAAGTTAAGATTTTGGATATTGAGAATACACTTCAACCCACACTGGATCCCCAAGAGTGGGATACTTTACTGACACAAACCCAACAGCTAGTTGATTCTTATCAGCAGGAACTATTGGTCACCAAACTTCGTAAGTTCCGTCGTGATACTTACGACTATCAATTTGACAGAGTGTATACCTTCTTGGAGGAATCTGCGGAGAATCGCAGACAGCGATTTTTGTCCAAACAGACGACTGTTAAAAACACTTCTGTTACATCGGACACCTCAACATCGAGTTCTGACTCCCTGGCGGTAGTCTCAGGGGATAACATTGTTCCAACCACTTCAGCACAGCCTTTTTTAGAGTTAGTTTCCACAAAACCCGCCGGGGTCATAAAAGAAAAAGACAGACAACTGGCTACCAGGTCAACCACGAGACTTCAGAGACAAAATCTCTAGTCATCAACATTTCTTCTACTGTGATTTCCGATAGGACTATTGCTACTCTACAGAAAGGGTTATCATTTGTCCCCACTACCCAGAATAGGGCTTTCCAAACGGAAGTTGACATGTTTAAACTTATACGTAAGTTACATCTACGTTCTTTTTTTGCCGTCAACTCTGTGGGTCCGTCTACATCACCATGCCCATTTAGAGAGTTCTCACCAACTAGCAAATTCTATCCCACTCAGACAAATCTTTCAGTTGACATTTTTGAAAAACTTGTGCAACGGGATATTAAACAGCTGAACTTTAGGTCTCGACTTACTTCTAACAATATGTCTCGTAGTGATTGGCAAGTGATAGACTCATTACAACAGAATAAAAAGTTGATATTGAAGCCTGCTGACAAAGGAGGTTCACTAGTTATCATGGATCGTACCTTCTATGTTGATTCAATTTTGGATCATTTGTCTGATGCTCACACATACAAGTTACTGACCACTGATCCCTTACCAGAGATTAAGACTACCTGGAAGGGTATTTTGGAATTGGCTGTTCGGCAGAATTGGATATCTGAAAAAACTTTCCAATTCCTTTGGGTTGAACACCCAGTTACACCGGTTTTGTACGGATTACCTAAGATCCATAAATCTCTGATCCATCCACCGTTCAGACCAATTGTAGCAAATATGAATTCCATTTTTGAAAGGGCAGCCCAATACGTTGACCAATGTCTGAAACCCTATGTGACACAACAGAAGACATACATTAAGGACACGACTGCATTCATTAACAGTTTAGAAGGGTTATCTGACCTTCCCTCTTCCATCATTATGGTGACCTTAGATGTCACCTCACTGTATACCAACATACCACATGATGAAGGACTGGGAGCAGTCCGCACGCTTTTGGAGAATCATCCTAACATGGAGTTTCACACTGAGTTCACCATTCTTACTCTTGGGACCATTCTGTACAATGCCTATTTTAGGTTTCAAAATGATTACTTTGCACAGATTAAAGGAACGTCGATGGGCAGTAACATGGCACCAAATTATGCCAATGTATTTATGGACTCCTTGGATCGGCAGATCCTGCATCACCCTGATTGGTCTTCTTTGATACGCCTTTTTGTTAGGTACATTGACGATTTGTTCTTAGTGTGGTTAGGCTCTGAGGAAGCTCTTTCTGAGTTTGTTCATTGGCTCAATTCTATTCACTACACTATTAAATTTACATCTGAACATTCTAGGGAATCCATACACTTTCTAGACACCAAGGTGACTTTTAACAACAATATGTTCCAATTTGAATTATACACGAAGCCCACTGATAGAAACTCTTTGGTGCCTATTAAGTCTTTTCATAACCCTAACTTACTACGATCATTACCCTATTCTCAACTCATTCGTGTTAAAAGGATTTGCTCTACAGCGAACGCATTACAGACTGCTCAGAACCTTATTCTCTCAAAATTTCGTAACCGTGGCTACACTGAGAACATCTTGGACCAGGCTCTTACGAAGTTAGCTCGGACTACTAGGGACACCCTGCTACACCCATGTCCAACACCTGATCGATCAGATGATAACATCATTACATTTGTTACTACCTATGGTCCAAAATCATGGGCCTTGAAGAGAATTATCCTCAAACACTGGCCTGTCTTGCAACAAGATCGTTCTCTTTCCAACTTGTCTATGCCTAGATTCTCTTACCGCAGAGCACGTAATCTACGTGACCTTTTGGTCAAAGCAGACGAAAAACATGTTGTTGACTTGCAGAGCAGATTGTCTAAACCCAAATGTGGCACTTTTCCATGTCTCTCATGCGGTAATTGTAATAACATCATCCGTGGCTCGACATTACCTCATCCCCAGAGTGGGCAACAGATTAGATTTTATCACTATGCTACCTGCTTGTCTGAATGGTTGATTTATGCCATAAAATGCCCATGTGGTAAACTCTATGTGGGCCAAACCACACGTACTGTACGGGAGCGCATGAATGAGCATAAATCAGACATACGGCGACGTTCTGTTAAATCTCCTGTTGCTCGTCATTTTGTTGAATTTAATCACAACATATCCCAGTTACGTTTTTGTGTACTAGAGAAAATTGCATCACCATTACGGGGCGGTAATCGACAGAGAATGTTGGACCAAAAGGAAAAATACTGGATCTTTTCTTTACAAACTTTATTTCCTTTGGGGATGAATGAACAGTATTCTTTAATGTCTTTTCTTTGAATATTGTGATTTATGTCTTTGAAGTGTTTAATTATCATGCATGTATCGTCATATTGCTCTTTTATTAACCCAAGTATAGATCCGTTTCTAATATGTGCTCTGCAGATTAGTTTATTCAGTCATGTATATATGCTTTCTGAATATTTCTTTACTGTCCTTTATTTCCTGCCTTTGAGGTTTTACATTTTACTTATCGTGTTACCATTTCTTTATTCTTTTCACAGTGTGTTATTTTGACCAGCGTGTAGATTCATTGGTGGATTGGTTTTCTAGGGCTGGTGCCGGTTTTTATGTGTGGGTGTGATCATTTGGATTTTTTCGCTCGTTTTATATTTTCTACTTATGGTTAATGGGTCATTTTTTCTTTCTGCACGTCCTTCTATGTGCAGGTATTGCCTGATAGTTTCTTTTGACAGCAGTCTTGGGGTTTTTTTGTGTGAGGCTATCCCTTTAACCACGCCCATTATGCTGTGTCGGCTTTTCAGCCGAGGCTGAACTGACCGCACCCAGTTTTACCTGAGCTTCGCCATAGCGGGTTAGAACGTCCAGGCGGACGGTCAGCGGGTCTGAGTCTCTTGATACGTGCTACAGCCATATCTTGGTGAGTTTGTTACAACTTTGTTGTCGAGATTGTTTTTGATGTGGATACGCTGGGCAACACCCGTGGCTTACCTGGATGTTTTCCTTTCCCTCTCTTTAGATTGTGCCCGACTCTTCGTAAGATTTTGGGTGGTGAGTGTTTATTTATAGGTTTTCCATTATGTGCTTATGAGGTTTAACTGCATTGGGTTTTATTAGTTTTGTTTTCTTTGGTTTTTACAGAAGCGTCTCTGAAGCGCATTACACTCTATTGTAAGTGTATTTACAGTGACTGTAGGTACGTGGCTTTTTAGCTTTCATTTTGCAGTATTGATTTTATACATTTGATAGTGGCTTCATTGTTTCTTCTTTCTTTTACCTTTATTATTGATAGTTAATGGCGCTGCAGTTTTGAGGTTAGTACTTGGCATTATGTGTTTGGTACAAAGGAACGGATTGGGGTATTTATACTGATACTGACTTTTCTCTCTTTTCTTTTCCCTCTTCTCTTTCTCTCTTTGTACTTTTCAGGAAAATACTTTTGCTTTATTATCTACAAACTTGTATAGGCTGCATCTGAGGATGGGCTGCGTCCCGAAACAATTGTCATGCACATGCCTATGTTTCATCATTTAATTACGTGTTGACGTGTTTATTTGTTTGATTTACCCCTAATGGTCATTTACTGAGATGAATCAGTTTAATTACTACAATTAGGATATCTGTTTTCATTTATTGAACAACCTTGAATAAATTAGGAATTTTCAAAAGTATTGAGTGTATTTCTACCATGGTGAATTTCTTCAAACACTGTTTCTCAATCATTTTCAAATAGTAGGGAGTAATATCCCAGTATATTTAAGAATTAGTTGAGCATATGCTGAACATATATCGGTTACTCCGTTATATTATTGTTAGCAGTTTGTTTTTACACCGCCAGGTGTTGGCAGCTTTGCTCACGAGTTACAATTGTGACTTCTCAACTTTGTTTACTTGAGTGCGTGGTGTTCTCTTGCATTATATTGTTTATTTTCGTGGACTTTTAACGCCACTGCACCACTTAAGATTGAAGTTATGTCTTTTGAAGACATTGCTGTTACAACTACTAAATGTGCTGAAACTTTAGCATTTACTGTTGAACAGGCAGATCAAATTATTGCGAATTTAAAAAGTAAATACAAAGACTTTCCTGAGTTAAAAAGTACTACTACCCCTAAACAGTATCAGTTTTCAAAGAGGAGACATACTAATTTGTCTATGCATGCGTGCACATTAGCTCACTACCATCAGGTTTCACGAATTCCTCGTGGTATGCGCATTCTTTTGCGCCCACGTTTGTGTGCCAACAATAAAAACTTTGTTATCAGATGGGAAAAGGTTCTGAACAAGGCTTCGTTAGACTTGATTTTGCTTACTATTTCACAGTTAGAAGAGGACTTGGGTGTACTTGAAGTTAAGATTTTGGATATTGAGAATACACTTCAACCCACACTGGATCCCCAAGAGTGGGATACTTTACTGACACAAACCCAACAGCTAGTTGATTCTTATCAGCAGGAACTATTGGTCACCAAACTTCGTAAGTTCCGTCGTGATACTTACGACTATCAATTTGACAGAGTGTATACCTTCTTGGAGGAATCTGCGGAGAATCGCAGACAGCGATTTTTGTCCAAACAGACGACTGTTAAAAACACTTCTGTTACATCGGACACCTCAACATCGAGTTCTGACTCCCTGGCGGTAGTCTCAGGGGATAACATTGTTCCAACCACTTCAGCACAGCCTTTTTTAGAGTTAGTTTCCACAAAACCCGCCGGGGTCATAAAAGAAAAAGACAGACAACTGGCTACCAGGTCAACCACGAGACTTCAGAGACAAAATCTCTAGTCATCAACATTTCTTCTACTGTGATTTCCGATAGGACTATTGCTACTCTACAGAAAGGGTTATCATTTGTCCCCACTACCCAGAATAGGGCTTTCCAAACGGAAGTTGACATGTTTAAACTTATACGTAAGTTACATCTACGTTCTTTTTTTGCCGTCAACTCTGTGGGTCCGTCTACATCACCATGCCCATTTAGAGAGTTCTCACCAACTAGCAAATTCTATCCCACTCAGACAAATCTTTCAGTTGACATTTTTGAAAAACTTGTGCAACGGGATATTAAACAGCTGAACTTTAGGTCTCGACTTACTTCTAACAATATGTCTCGTAGTGATTGGCAAGTGATAGACTCATTACAACAGAATAAAAAGTTGATATTGAAGCCTGCTGACAAAGGAGGTTCACTAGTTATCATGGATCGTACCTTCTATGTTGATTCAATTTTGGATCATTTGTCTGATGCTCACACATACAAGTTACTGACCACTGATCCCTTACCAGAGATTAAGACTACCTGGAAGGGTATTTTGGAATTGGCTGTTCGGCAGAATTGGATATCTGAAAAAACTTTCCAATTTCTTTGGATTGAACACCCCGTCACACCGGTTTTATACGGGCTACCTAAGATCCATAAATCCTTGATTCATCCACCATTCAGACCAATTGTAGCAAATATGAACTCCATTTTTGAAAAAGCTGCTCAATATGTTGATCAATGTTTAAAACCATATGTGACACAACAGAAGACATATATTAAGGATACGACTTCATTCATTAATAGTTTAGAAGGATTATCTGACCTTCCTTCTTCTATTATTATGGTGACCTTAGATGTCACCTCACTCTATACCAACATACCACATGATGAAGGACTGGGAGCAGTCCGCACGCTTTTGGAGAATCATCCTAACACTGAGTTCCACACTGAGTTCACCATTCTTACTCTCGGGACCATTCTTTACAATGCCTATTTTAGGTTTCAAAACGACTATTTTGCGCAGATTAAAGGAACATCGATGGGCAGTAACATGGCACCAAATTATGCTAATGTTTTTATGGATTCTTTGGATCTGAAGATCCTGCAACACCCTGATTGGTCCCCTTTAATACGCTTCTTTGTTAGGTACATTGACGATCTGTTTTTAGTGTGGTTAGGCTCTGAGGAAGCTCTTCTTGAGTTTATTCATTGGCTCAATTCGATTCACCATACTATTAAATTTACATTTGATTACTCTAGGGAATCCATACACTTCTTAGACACCAGGGTGATCTTTAGTAATAACACGTTTCTATTTGAACTATACACGAAGCCCACCGATAGAAACTCTTTGGTGCCTATTGAGTCTTTTCATAACCCTAATCTGCTACGATCACTACCGTACTCTCAACTTATTCGTGTCAAAAGGATTTGTTCTACAGTGAGTGGATTACAGACAGCTCAGAATTTTATTCTTTCAAAATTTCGTAACCGTGGTTACACTGAGAGCATTTTGGACCAGGCACTTACTAAGTTGGCTCGGACAACTCGTGACACCTTGTTACATCCATGTCCTGCACCTGATCGATCAGATAACAATACCATTACATTTGTTACCACTTTTGGCCCAAAGTCATGGGCTCTTAAGAGAATTATTCTTAAACATTGGCCTATTTTGCAGCAAGATCGTTCTCTTTCTAACCTGCCTCTGCCTAGATTTTCCTATCGAAGAGCACGTAATCTACGTGATCTCTTGGTTAAAGCTGATGAAAAACGTGCTGTTGACCTGCAGAGCAGATTGTCTAAACCTAAATGTGGCACGTTTCCGTGTCTATCATGTGGGAACTGTAATAATATAATCCGTGGTTCGACATTACCCCATCCCCAGAGTGGGCAACAGATTAGTTTTCATCACTACGCTACCTGCCTGTCTGAATGGTTGATTTACGCCATTAAATGCCCATGTGGTAAACTTTATGTGGGCCAAACCACACGCCCTGTACGGGAACGCATGAATGAGCACAAATCAGACATACGGCGACGTTCTGTGAAATCTCCTGTTGCTCGTCACTTTGCTGAATTCAATCATAACATATCGCAGTTACGTTTTTGTGTTCTTGAGAAAATTGTATCACCATTACGGGGAGGTAATCGACAGAGAATGTTGGATCAAAAAGAAAAATACTGGATTTTTTCATTACAATCTCTGTTTCCTTTGGGAATGAATGAACAGTATTCCCTAATGTCTTTCCTTTGAGTATTGTGATTTATGACATCGATGTGCTTAATTATCATGTATGTATCGTTCAAGTTGTTTGTTCTCACATTAACCCTAGTGGTCAATTCATCGACCATCCGTTTTCTTATAATGTATTTTGCATTTATGTATATGTGTCTCTTGAATATTTTTTAACATTGCTTCTGATGTTTCACTTATTAGTTAGTGTGTTTCCTATTGTTTTTCCTTTCTCTATCCTTTGTTCTATTCCTTTTACTGTGTTTGTGTGTTATTTTGATTAGTATGTAGACTTACTGGTGGATGGGTCATTTAGATTTGTAGCCTGTCTTTAGTGCGAGGGCGCTATTTTCCTTGTTTTTTACGTTTGCTTCATTTTACTTACAGGTTGAAATCTGTTTCAGCATCATTTTTATCTTGTGCACGTCTCTCTCTTTATGGGTTTTCGATTCACGTTGCATTTGTTTTTACTGACAGTTGTCATGTTTTTGGGTGTGTACCCTCAGTTACTTAAGACAGTGAGGTTGGTGCAGGTGGTGCATGAGAGGAGTGTTCAATGCCAGTGCTAACCTTGGGTATGGCAGGGGGTGGACGAGTGATTGAAGGTGGTACCACCCGAGGTGGGCATGGTGTGGATAGTGGCACTGGTGGTAGCAACAGATGGTGGCAGTAGCTTTCCTGGGTTCCAGTATAGGTGGTGCTCTCTCTCCTTACCCTGTGTGTGATGACTGTAGGGTCGACGGCAGGGAGGAGGGAGGCAGTTGAGGGCAGCACCAGGCCAGAAATTGGCCTTTTTGACCCCATGGACTCTTCGGCCAGGTGAAGTGTACATCTTGATGGGAAATGAATGCCTAGACGTACAATACAAACATATTTCAACTGAAACAAATGATTATGTTACATTAACAACCTCCTTCAGCCCTACATCAACTGCCCAAGGAAGTGTCTTATGTGGTCCTAAAAGCTTGTAAACAAATAACCGCATTCATTAGTCTCATCATGGTATTATCAATGCTACGTTGTTTTTTTTGTTTGTTCAACATAACAAACTTTGTCCGTGCAAATGTGATTATTTTTGCAGACAGTAGACTGCCGTGTCCACGAAATATGACGAGCAACAAAAATCTGTTTAACATTTCAGTAATTTACACATTCACATTATTGGGCAAGTATGGCATTTATTACTAACATCTACATTTAAATTTGCTACTTTTCCACTGCCCATTTTTTCCCTGTTTCTTTTAAAAACATTTTCTAGTTAAAGGGGAGATTCGGGGTAATTACACCTTAACCAAACTCAACTTATACAAACTCGACCTAACACAATAATTGCATTGTGTTAGGTCGAGTTTGTAAACAGAGGGGTTAAACCACCCTGCACCCCCCTTCAAACAACCCACCCACAACCCCACCAACCACAACCCTTTCCTTCAAACGTGACCTATTTGAATAGGTCGAGTTTTTTAGGTCGA
>JASBQO010880311.1:0-18178 GCA_030265035.1 Desmognathus wrighti
CTCATATGCCATTATGGTTGGATTTGGAAAAAGACATTTTAGGTTAGGGTCATTATGTAAAAAAGACCATTTTCTCTTTAGAACGGATTTGCAGTAATGTTGATGCTGTTTGAATAATATTCATCTACCATTATTAATTTGTCAAACTTTTCAGTTACATATTGTCGCAATAATGGTTCTCTAGGAATTTTGTCAATCCTTTTAATATTCTCAAATAATGAACAAAAATCCTATCTGTGGTTTGGCAATTGCATTGCTAGTTTCTCTGCCTGTGCAAAATACTGCTCATCATTACTAACAATGCTTTTTAATCATGTAAAATTACTTCTTGGCAAACCTTTGATTGTGCTCTGTAGATGTGACTGTCTGTCATAAAATATCTCATTCAGCTAGTCGGTTTCTGGTATACATCAAACATAAATTTGTTATTCACAATCTCCACTGTTGCATCAAGGAGAGTAACTTTTTTCTCTCTTACACTGAATGTAAATTCAAGGGTATCATGTAAATTGTTCAAAGCCTGTAAAATTCCATCAATTCCACCTTTTGTCCAGTCCATGCTACAGCATGTCAATATACGTATACCAAATGGTAAGACTAGTAAGGTGTTGTTGCCAAGTCAGGGTTCTCAAAATTAACTCTTGTTCTATGCAATGCAAGAAACAGTTTGCATAGTATGGTGCCATGTGAGAATTCATTGATGTTCCTCATAATTGATTATATTGTTTGGGGCTATTGCACTATGTTTCTTCTCCATGCAGTGACTTCCGTTCGTTACAAGCACGAATGTGGAGCAATGTGGGTATTTTGCGGGGTCCTTCCTGCAGGCCCGCTATCTTCCTGCCACACTTTCCAAGCCTTACAATGCCCCCACCACCTCCCAAAACATAAGAAACATAACCAATTGCCTGATCGTCTATGTACGCACCTGGGCACATCAAGTTCCAAATTTCATGCATATCAGAACCCGGAAGCGACGTGCCCAGTGGGACTGTACCAATTGTACGATCTGTTTTTTAAATATAAACTAGATTCTGTGCAGAATAAAGTTCAAGGACATAATGACAAGCTCAACAGGGTAATCTTGTCGCATGACTATGGGCTTTGTTCGATCTGAAAGACGTGCGCACTACTGTCAAATTCTACTATTGCTTTATATGAAATTAATACAATAATATCATATCAGTACGCTACATATTTTGGACCTTGTTAAGTGTCTGCTAATTATTGAGATGTGGTATGTGGACTTAATACTCCTATCCGAATTGAAAAACCTGCGGCCGGTCACCCAGCTTCCCCTCCTGGCACGGTTATCAGAGGCAATTGTTACTTCCTGTGTTCAAACCCATTGTGAGGCGTGGGCATCCTCCACGACCTGCAGTCGGGCTTTCGCCCTCATAGAGGCACCGAATCTGCTCTGGTGGACATTCGCGAGCGACTCCTACAACATCAGGACCGGTCCCATCCTGCTGCCCTGGTACTTCTCGACCTGTCGGCGGCTTTCGACACCATCGATCACGGGATTCTCCTCCACAGATTGTCCGCTTTGGCGGGCATCGAGGGCACCGCCCTGGAGTGGTTTCGCTCCTTCCTCACGGACAGATTCCAACAGATCCGTTTGGGAGGGTTCGTCTCCGCTCCCAGGGCGGTGGCCTGTGGTGTCCCCCAGGGGTCTGCACTGTCACCATTGTTGTTCAACATTTACATGCGACCCCTGGCGGACATCGTGGAGGAGTCCGGATTGGGGTGTCAGTTATACGCCGACGACACCCAGCTGGTCGTGGATCTGGGTCAGGGAAGCACCCAGGGCGCTGACTTGGTCCGCTGTCTGGAGCGGGTCCGGAGTTGGATGAGTGACAACTGGCTTCTCCTCAACAAGGGGAAGACTGAGGTCCTTCTCTCGGGCCCGATCCATCCGGCGGGCCTGTCCGTGCCCTGGCCGGCTTCTTTCGGGCCTCCCCCTGTTCCCGTTCCGGCGGCCAGGAACCTGGGTGTCTGGTTCCATCAGTCGGGAGGTGCGGGGGCACAGGTAAAAAGGGTCGCTCGCTCCGCCCATCATCAGATGAATAAACTACTGCCTCTATTACCCCTCCTGGCCCCCCAACAGCGGGCCACCCTCTGCCAGTCCCTGGTGTTATCAAAGCTGGCCTACTGTAATTCCTTTTACACAGGGGCAACAGAGGGGGAGTGGCGTAGGCTGCAGGGAGTGCAGAACCGCGCCACCCGCCTCATCTGAGATCTCAGGAGCCATGACCATGTCTCCAGAGCCAGGAGGGCGCTGGGGTGGCTGCCCATCCGGGACCAAGTGAAAATCAAGGGCCTTGTGCTCATGTGGAGGGCTTTATACCATCAGGGACCCCGCTACTTACAATCCCGCTTCGCCTGGCAAATCGGTTGCCGTTCCCCCAGACCCCATCTCAGAGGCCGGGTGGTAGTCCCGAAGGCCCGTCGGTCTCGAGCCAGGGGAAAGGCCCTCTCCTTTCTTGGCCCTCTCTGGTGGAATTCTCTACCGGTGGAGATCAGGCTCGCTCCATTCCTTGCTACATTTAAACGTCTATTAAAAGCTCACCTCCACCGCCTCGATACTTGACCTAATGTTGGTCCCCCACATCAATGCCACCTTCTCCCACCACATGGCCCTACCGCGCCCATGTCCCTCTTCCCTTTTCTCTTCTTCTTTGTCTTGTTCATTGTTATGTCCAGTTGTAAGGGTAGGGTGGGACTGGACATAGGGTTGGGGGGCGGGAAAGCGCCACGAAGTCCCTGACATGTGTTTTTTTTACTGCGCTTAATAAATCTTTTTGATTGGTTGATTGATTGATTGATAGAGAATGTGGTGGAGGATGCGCTTTTTCAGTAGCACCCGCTAGGCTGTAGTACTCCCTCCTCTGTTCTCTTCATGCCACTGCAAACTATAACCTATTTTGGCACCTACTGAAAACCTTTCTTTTTTGATCTTACTCTGTACACCTTAGGTTCTTCCCGAACTGTAGCTCCATGATGCCTTTGGGCCGATGGTGCGCTCTATAAGTGCTCCTAAAATACGATTAGATGTCTGAACATCCTCAGAAACAATAGAAAAACAAAGGCATCAAGCAACATCCATACCAATTAATAAGGGTAGCAAATAACTCTACATCTTATAAACATGGCGCACCAGCATGTCTTTTGTTGTGGAAGGTGGTGTAAAAGAATATTTAATGTGAGTTGCAAGTCTTGCTAAATAATTTGGATAGAGTCATTAAATTAAAAATTACAAAAATGCTTTTTATATTGTGGAGGTACAACATTAAATAAATATTTGTTTTGCTGTTTTCTCATTGCAGAGGGCATATATCCAACGCCGACGCGCAAACAGAAAGCGCAAAGGACAGGTAAGAAAAAATTAAACAATATATAATGAAATTCTGTGCACTATTGCAAAGATAAAATACATAAATGTATGGGCTGTGATTTGTGCATTATACAGTGTGTATTGGGTGTAAATACCCCAAAGCAAGGCTAGTAATTGAGCAAATGAAGAGACCCACCCTCCCTTACATATCAACCACATTTGTCTGTAAAAATCTCTGTTGCACTGTAATGTTATCCTTTACCTGTATAGCACCTTCCCAGCTAGGTTGCCCTTCTTGCATTTTTGATGACTAGTGTATGATAATCATTATAGCTTCTAATGATTCTTTTATACATGCTCTTTCCTGGAACATTAGTAGAGTAAACTAGGAAACATTTCATAAACTGCTCATTGTGAAGATGATATGATGGCCACAGTATGTTCCAGGAAAGGAGCTTCGGTAGTTCTTAAAGGCTTTTGGTTCATACACCAGCAATCCATCTATCTTAGTAAATTGGTTTGCTACAAATGATAAAACCCCCTTTATTGTGTAGTGTCCATTTCTTTAAGAATCGTGATGTGATTTGTACCAAAAATGGGAATTCGGTTCATTGTGAATTCCTTTCTTTGAAAAAATATTTACATTAAACTTAGGCCTCATTTAGATTGCGCCGGATCACATGGTCTGCTGCACTCCGCCAGCAGTAAGCTGTCAACCTCAGAAGGCGGACAGCCTCCTAATTTACCCTTTGTTCCAACAGCGGTATTTTTTAACCAGTGGAATGACCAGTGGTCCGCCAATGGACTGCCGATAGATAGGGCAGGAGCGGGCGCACCGCCAACAGCTGCCTGTAGCATGCACAATGCGCCCGCCATCACTGAGATGGTGGTGGCCACCTCAGTGATGGCGTGGGGGCACAGGGGCAGCTTAGCACATGCAGTTTTCATGTGCTGGGCTGCCCCTGAGCCCCCCATGCCATCATCAATAACAAATCATTGAAGCACTTGGTGCTTCAATGATTTTATTTCCCCCGCCCCTCCTCTCTCCGTTGTCCCCTGTGGAACACCAGATGTGCGACGCCCCGCCAAAGGGCCATAACATTGGCCCTATGGCGGGTCCTCTCCGCTGTGTGTCTGCTGTGCCATAGGGGACAGCGGACAGCCAAAATCAGTGGATAAATAGTCCCCTAGGACATGCGGTGGGGAGGTTCTCCCACCCTCAACCTTTGGGCGGGAGAACCACCTCACTCTAAATGAGGCCCTTAGACTTCCACACTTTAAACATGAATTAAAGGGTACTAAGATGTCTTGATCCAAGAATGTAACTAGGTACCATGCATGTTCTGGACCTGTTGGCAAATTCATCTTTTGAACACGATAATGGCCATGTACGTGCTTAATAGGCTACTGCATGGCAAATAAACAGAAAGATGGGACTGTCAACAATCCAGACAGACTGATGTCTGTGTCTTATAGAATTTTTCGATTAAGTGATCGCTGCATGTGAATATGTGACACTGTAAATCAAACTTTTTAAGTTTGCCAAATAATTGCTAGTGAATTGAATATAAGGGACAAGTAACAAACTATGCTACTGTTCTGTACACACTGGGCCAACTCCACTTAGGATGAGACCACCATCAAAAACAAAACAGAGTCAGGCAATCAGTGGGTCCCCCCAAAACTCTGTATCATTCTTTCTATAAAAATTCTATAAAAATTCAAAAGAATTTGACTGATCAATGTCTAATCCTGAAACCCATTTTCATGTGCAGAATGTGACTGCCCACCTTATTTGCACACAGAGTTATCCAAATATCAACCATTTGCCAACATTTGAGATGCCTTCAACCAAATCTCATATCCCACTAGACCTACAGAAACCACTATGAACACCCTTGATGCAGATGTGAAAAGATTCCCTTTCCCTAAGAGAATTTTAAACATATAGATAGCCAACGTGAAGGATGGGCTAGGTAACCCAATTGAAGATCTTCCAAAATATCTCAATGCAAAAATGAGTTACTCTGTACCCGTAAAACTGCCGAACACTGGTGGGCAAAGGTTAGCTTGAGAACCACAGATAGTCACATTCAAACCATCCTCAAATGGAGTTGGGAACCAGTATGAGAGAGCTACACTTTGAAGCTAGACAGTATTTTTGATTAAGTGTGCATTGTGAAGGTTCAACACCAAATTAATGCTTGTTGTTTTATTTTTTTCATTTTAGAGAGTTGTAGGATTGGAATATGAGATGCTGCCCTGGCCAGAAGTAAGAGTGCAAATAAAATGCATCAGTGGTGACAACAGCCAAACTATCCTATTTGCAAATATTAAAAGTGTCACAGAGATAAATAATTATTTTCAATCCTAATAGCAGGTTTATATATTACAATAATGCAGAAAGGTGTACATTTTACTTGATTTTTCCATCGTTGAAAAATACTAAAATATAGACTACTTTACAATTATTCGTACAGTGCTCGTCATGGTAAGCATGGAAATCTATTTGGCCATCAGCCGCAAAATCACTTTGTTTATACACAATGCTATTGCTAAAACCGATTCATGTAAATTAGTGCATGAGTGTACGTGAGATGGCCCGGCGCAGTGCCTTACCCTTCGACGAAAATACTAATGCGCATGCGCCACTCAAGTTTGGCATAATGGCCACGTGATGTCCGTATTTCTCTATTATCTCTTCTTAGCATTATTCAGTAGCCATGGTCGCTACTGTAACCCGCCACAGTGTGTGTGGAGGAGTGTTCTAGCCTTGTGAGATAGTCTATGAGGTACAATTATGGTTTGGAAATCTTTCAAGTGTGTCGTTGTGTTCACTGGTACAATGCATATGTTAATATTACAAAATGCATGTATTCTTGTGAGGTTCAAGTGGTCCAGGACCCTTCCTCTACTTCTCACACCATGACCTTACATTCTGACCTCAGCTCTTCCCTCTACTGTCCAAGACATCAAAAAGAACGCAAAGGTGGTCGCGCTCTGCAATCCGTACTTCCCAGGCTTTGGAATGCTTTGCCTGCTGAGATCCAGGTACTCCGAAGTTTTAGTGATTTTAAACGGACATGAAGAGACTACTTACTTTCCACCGGCGAGCACTAACCGAACTTGGTTGATGGCTCTCCGCCTTTCTTCTGGTTGCCTCTCTGCATTTTGTTTTATTTATTACTGTCTTTTCTCTGTTCCTTAATTTATTTTTATGCACACTAAAGCCTTTGGCAAGCGGCACTTAATAAAAGCCCTAACTAAAATCTCATACCACACCATGTCCCCACATTTCTCCTGATGAAAATGCAACCTTGTATGGTTGAATACACACAAACCATGGCCAAAGTAGAGATCTACTGTGACAGGGTGTCCGAGACATGTACTAAAAACCACACAAAACCCTCCTTAATTCTGTGCATCGACATACCAGACTCAGATTCCCAAAATGCACTGAGAGAGGAGATTAAAACCCGGATTGGCCAGAAAAGCAAAAGGGTGAGGTTTGCCGTTCCTGAAAGCCAGGAGGTAGAACAGTCATTTCTTCTGCGCTCACGTGACTGGATGTGCTTTGCCTCGCGGCTCCTTTTTGCTGCATCACAGGCCCTTTTAAGGAAAAATCTTAATTTTTTTCCTTAATTTCTTCATTGTTCTTCTCATCTTGGTCTTCCTCCCTTGAATGTCGGCTGGGTTTAAGACCTGAACCTCGTGCCGCCATTCCTTCAGTACGGCTGACCCCCAAGCACTCTGTCTTTAGTGCCTGGACCCTCAGCACAGGCTCCTGGATTGCTGGCACTACAACAAGTTGTCCTCACGCACGCTTCGATCCTGGTTGCAGAAGTGGAAGCAGCTCTTTGGGACTTGTCCACCGGAGTTCAAGGAGGTGTTGACACATTGTCAAGATCACGGTAAGTCAGGGAATGCTCTGGAGGAGCCCTTGCTGCCATCCTCTGACCCCATTTCTGAGGTTGACGGTCCGGTGCAACCTACTTGAAGGAGAGGCCTCGAGTATTCGGTTCTATCCGGACTGTGCACCGAGAGGCTCCGGTCCGGTTCCGAGGCTTCCCCAAGATCACTTGCCTTGACTGGTTTGGATCCACAGGTTGCTCCAGTGACTGGTTCCAGCCTGTGCGCCTAGGGCTCATCGACTCAAACCGGTGTAGTGTTCTGCACCGAGGTTCCCCATACCTCCATTGTAACTGAGCAAGGTTTCACAGGACCGTTTCCACCAGGCCGGCAGATACGGTACACCATGCACTAGGGTTCTGTCAGTTCCGAGGTAGCCAACGGCGGTCAACGAAACACCTCAGGTCATAGTACCCCATCGGCTTCACTGGGTAGAGGACTGGCACGGACCATCTCTGCATCCTCAATGACCCTTTTTGTAATGGAGATGAAGGCCATACCTAAGCTAACATTAAGAAAAACCTTAGCCAAGCAGAACACACAGGTGTGTGCGTATCCCAGGTGTAGGGTGTCCCTACCACCCCATGTACCACTTGCGAGTGGTCAGGAGAGTGGCACCAATCGTCCACCTTCTCCAATGATGTTCCCCATGTTTGGGAGCAGTCTAGGCCTTGACGTTTCCACAAGTCCTATGAGGAAGTTTACATCCAGCACATAGAGACCCACCCACCAGTCAGAGAACCTCTCATTTGTTGAGCACCTTTACTAAGCCTATGACCCCCCCTGTCATGAAGTCGTATATGGTGGACATCATGAAGGCGGCTGACCCCAGTCTTCTGCCAGTGGTCTTGGGTCCCTTGTCTCCTGTCCCCTCAGGGCTGGGACCAAGCGGATCGGCAGCTCAGGGAGCAGCGCCTCAGGGCGCAACACCTGCAGCCATGGAATCTTCGGGGTTTGCTCCCGTTCCAAACTTGGGGGTTCCTCCAATCTGGCCACCGGTTCCCCTTGGGCCTCCTCCTAGGAATCCGACCCCTCCACCGCTTCCTTCAGAGGGTGTGGGAGGAGATCAGGACCCTGACACAGATGATGAGGAGCAGGGTATCTCTTCCTAATAAAGGCCACTCATCTTTTATAGAAAGACACCTTGAAGTGGTTGAGGATAGAAACACCGGAGATGGTTCCCGAGTCTACCTGGGTTTTGTCTGCAGTGTAGTCTCCCAAGCCCCAGTTGGGGATCATGCTGCAACCCGACATCACTAAGGGTGCGACTGAGGTTTAGCAGAAGCCCCACACTTCTACGGCGGTGCACAAATGAATTGACAATCTTTCTTGTCAGTTTGTCATAATAAATAGTAGTATTAAGATGCTACACAAGTATTATATCAGAATTTATTTTGTTTTTTTACATCTTTTCAATTTTTTTGATTTATTGTCTAGTAAATTAAGTTGAAGTGCGAAATCTGAAGATGGGGCGCTGACCCCGAAACGCGTTAGACCAGGAGGAGAACTACAACAACTGATCCTCTCGTGCATTATTATTGAATATTTTTGAGTTAGATAAATATATGATATAGTGTGTTATATAGGTGAAAGGATTTTAGTATTACTGTTGTGTAAAATATTTTGAACGAGTAGATCTTTAGTAATTTTCTAATTTTTTCTTTCTTTTTGAGGAAACAATTCTTGTTTTGTGCACATATCAAGTTTTATTGGGTGAATTGGAATACAATAATAAAAATAACTTTTCTTTTTTTGAAATTTGGTTGAATCTTGTTTTTTTGATTATATTAATTAGAGAAGACTGTGGCCGAGTTTTTTGGCTTCTCATAGCGTGTGCGGAGGAATGGACAAGAGTTTGCCCGTAGTCCTATTTGGCACTGCAGGACCCCGGTCAGAGTGTGCATTTCCATGCACCTCTATGCCTGGTGGGAGATAACAACAGATCCGTGGTTCCTGTCTGTGGTTGAGGTGGGTTACCATCTCCCCCTCCCACCATCACCTCCATCTGCGCTGCCTCATTACTGGTGACTCACCCAGCAACTTCATGGACTGATTTTAACACTGCTGGATTTACAGGCAATAGAGTCTCTTCATGTTGCCGAGGAAGGTCAGGGGTTCTACTCCCACTTTTTTGCAGTGCAGAAAAGAGAGGGAGCTGGACTCAGAATGATTCTGGACCTCAGCCAATTCAATCTCAGTCTGCCTCCAGAATCTTTCAAAATGGTAACACCGACACAAATCCTTTCTGCTCTGCAGGTAGAGGACTGGCTCTGCACCGGGTTTGGGTTATGCGGACGCATATGGGTACATCGCAAATATGTATGACGTAACCGTATGCATCGCTTGATGCAAAATTAGGGAAGGGGCCAACTCGGGGACATCAGATTTACTATTCCAAACTCCAGTCTGAGAAAGTGCTCCCGGACGACGAAAACCGTGCATCGAAGCCGTCACCGACCAAAACAGTGAGTCGCCTCAAGCGGTCACCGTGTGCCATGGATCTGAAGGATGCATAATTCCATATCCAAATCTGGCCACCACATCGCCAATATCTTTGCTTTGCTGCATGGGAAAAACACTACCAGCACCGTGTTCTTCCTTTCGGTCTCAGCACTGCCCCCGGCATGTTCTCCAAAGTTGTGTTGGTGGGGAATTTCTGGTGGAAGGGGATCCACATTTACCAGTACCTGGATGACTGGGTCATTTGGGTGTCATCTCTGGGCAAGGTCATGCAGGACCAGTCCAGGCTACTGAGTCTGCTGTAAGACCTGGGTATCTCTATCATTGAGAAGAAGTCCACACTGTGTCAAGTACAGACTCTGCACTTCTTGGGTGTGATCTGGGACACCAAACAGGGAAAGATCTTTCCCTCACCAGAAAGAGCACAGAAGTTACAGGAAATCTGACAGAAAATTCTGAGGAGCCCGGCATTGCCGGCTCTGTGGTTACAGCGGCTGCTGGGCTACATGGCGTTGTATATTCTTTTGGTGCTCTTAGACAGACTACACATGTGCAGGCTGCAGCTGCAGCTCTCTTCCCATTGCGACCAAGAAACCATGCCACAGACTCACCTGGTGCCGATATCAGAGGCACTCCACCAGGATCTTCTATGGTGGGCGCAGGAAGATAACATCCTGCAGGGAGCTCCGTTCATGGGCCCAGAACCAGACTGTGCTATGACGACGGACCACTCCGATTACAGTTGGGGAGCGGCCATGGGTCCACATCAGATCCACGGCCTGTAGCCGACCCAAAGCAAGACAGACCACATCAATGTCCTAGAGCTAAGAGCAATTTTTCTTGCCTTGAATGCTTTATTCCCTTCTGTGAAGGACAAGACAGTGCTGGTGTACACGGACAACACTACAGCAATGTAGTACCTAAAAAAACCAGGAAGGCACCCATTCCAAAACACTATGCACATTGGCAATCTCCATTTGGGAGTGGGCAAGACAAAACTCTAGTCATCTTGTTGCAACACATTCAAGGTATTCAAAATGTGAGTGCAGACAGGCTGAGCCCAAAAACATCCACGGCTCATGACTGGGACGTTCACCAGGAGGTGCTGGACTGGATATTCAGTATTCCAGCAGACGGGTCACCCAATGATCTACCTGTTCACAATTCAAATGAACAAGAAGTTAGGCATCGTGGATGGGGAGAGGGAAGGACTCCCTGGGAGATGTTTTCCTCATACCATGGGACCACTTTTTTGTGAATGCAGTTCCTCCCCGTCCCATGCGTCAGAAAGTCATCCTCAAATTCCGCAAGACACGATGGTCCAGGATGGTCCCATACTGACCAAACTGAATCTGTTTTTTGGACCTCCTGGCCCTATCGAGTGCGTCTCCTCTGATTCTTATTTATTTATTTATTTATACACATTTTTTATAAAGCAATGTCTACCGTGGTTTTACACCGCTGACATAAAAACAAACACAATTAAAAATAAAGCAAAGAACCAACAAGTTAGCAGCAGACACTCGTCAGGGTAAAAGTCCAGGAACCAGGGGCCGCCAGGGGCCGCCAGGGGCTCTTCCTGATCATCGATGGGGATAAATCACCTGTCTTATGTTCCTTAATTTTTTAGCCCCAGCCAGGCTGATGAGCATTTGGTTGTTTCTTGATGGCAGTAGAGGGGAAGACAATCCCCAGCATGGTCGAGCCCTGTTGGCCAAAGTGGTGGTGAAGCTATGGGCAGCTGAGCTTGATGCTGAATAGTTCTTAATATTGTATGGGAATACTTTTGCTCTCCGTTGCCGTGCGGGCTCAGTGATTATTGGGGCAGGTGGGATAACAATGATGTATGTATTTGACCTGTGGGACGTAATGTCCGAAATAAAGGTATTTGAATTGAATTGAATAGACCTCCGTTTGTCTGTTAACTAGCCTCCTGTCTGAGGTTGAAATGGGCGGCGATGGCCGACTGAACACTTGTGGCCGCTGAATGCTGGAGTGTGTGTTTATTGCCCATGGTCTCTCTGACGGTATGTGAAGCTTCTTGGCCTGATCATCTGGCAGGTAGGAGGCTTCAGGTAGAATATCTTCTTGAAGAAAGTGCTCTTTCACTGCTTTCTTAAAGGCTAGGAAGGTGTCGCTAGACCTCAGTGGTACGGGCAGGGCATTCCAGACAAGGACGATCTCCTGAGCCAGCAGAATGGGATGGTTCTCCATCCCTTCCCACAATTGCTCATCTTAGCAGCTTGGAACCTGAGGACCTTTCCTTAGCCTTCCTTATCTGATGAGAACCTAAGTTTTATCACGGCAATGCGCAGGGACTCCACTCGCTCCCAGTATAGAAGTAAATGGTTGCGCTTCTGTCACTGGGCTTTAGAGCAGGCGATCAATCCACTGACTTGTGACATTGACCACGTGCTGACCTTTGTCTCTTTTCTGGCTCGGGTATCGAAATACAATCTTGCCAGACATATTTGTTGGCTGTTGGAGCTTACTGGAATATTGAGTCTTCTACCTTTTCGCTCCAGAATGTGCTTGTAAAACACAATTCTAACAGTTTGAATAACCTTCTCCCATCCTTCCAGGCTACTGCCCCGGCCTGGGACTTTAATATTGTGCTCTCCAGTTTGGCTCACCGTCCATTCTAATATTTAGCCATCTGTCACCTTAATCTCCTCACCTGGAAAGTGGTTTTTCTGGTCGCCATAACATCTGCAAGGCATATCAGTGAGTGAACCTTCCTTAGTTTTCCAACAGGACAAGGTTGTTCTTCTACCACATCCTTCCTTCACACCCAAGGCAATACAGAGTTTCACCTAAACCAGGACATTTTCCTTCTGACGTTCTTTCCTAATCCAACGTCTGATGCAATTCAATTCAATTCAATTTTAGTTTATTCGAATTTAGCAAAATTCATAAAACGTTACACAATCACATTTCACATTTCATTACAGCGATCTAGCAAAAGAACCTTAATAACAATGGTTACAACATGGGCAATAGTTACCCAGTTGTTACATTCCTGGAAAAAAATTTACGATTTCACTTTGAACTGTAAACATTATTAGACTGGATTTGTATTAGCACATTTAGCAGCTTTTGAATTTTGCTGAATAATATACAATAAAATATACAATTTTAAGTAGAATATTGCAGACGCATTTTAAAAACACATTGTAGAAAATTCACGATGCAAAAAATAACATACTCGCTGTCTAACTTTCTTAAATAAAACAATAATGGACGTATTTGTTTAAAATTCGACTGCCTAAATAGCTCACTCAGCCATTTCTTTCTCTGGCCCACATAATATTTACAGAAAATCAATATGTGGGTCAAAGATTCCACATCTTCACCCCAAACACAGGGGGCCCGAACGTGGTGTTCTTCAGTCCTAGCATAGTCCAGAAACAGCCTATCTAGCTTGAATCTCATAAGCAGGAACCGTCCGTACCGTTGTAGATATAAGCAGTGGACCAGAGGGAGGTTACTGGACACATAAGGTAAAAAAGCAGCAACGGTGCTTTTGGCTGCACCGGCATTGGTCAATTTTTTATGCTCGTAGCCTAAATCCTTTAGATCCATAATCCAGTTACTCAGGTTTAAGGGGTTCAGATTAGTCATGGTAACAATATCCCCTAACTCCAAGGTCTTTAAAAGTCTTCGCACATATGCTGACAGTAAACCCTCTTTTACACATAGCTTTAAAAGATCCTGGTCTGGTCTTTTCCATATTTTTAAAAATAGTAATGCTGGATTAAGAGCAATTCTTGCACTTATAGGAAGAAGGTCTGCTTCCAAATAAACTATTTCTGTGGCTGTGTTAGGTGGTAGGGAGAGCAACTTCTTCAAAAAGCATCTTTCGGTCCTATCCGCACTGTGGATTGCCGTTTACCCCACACTTCACTGACGTAAAGGGCCGAGCTGAGGCTCTTGGCTCTATAAACATCCCAAATAAGCTTAGGTATGCTTTTTTTCTGCATACTTTGAACTCTAAGAAGAGCCCCGCCAAAATGGCATTAAAATAGGTGGTGAAGAAAGGGACCCATATTAGATTGTTAGATAGAAAAAGATCTGGCGGCAGGTTGTCAAGCCCGGCTGCGTTACCTGCTGCCAACTTTTTGATTGCTCTAATTACCTGTATCTCTTCAAACACCAAACTCAGCAAACTCTCGTGGGCCGGGCAGGTTAGACTGAGATTAGACCCCACAGAGCCAGAAAACCCGTTCGCATATAAGCAAGAAAAGTGGTCATACCAACTTTTCGGCAGGATTGAACTTAGGTCCCAGGTGGTACATTGTTGCCCCCTCAGACGTGAATTTATGGAGAGACAACATTTTTTTGGGTTGTGGGATTTGGCATACTGTTCCAGATTAACCCAAAAATCATGCAGATCTTGCGATTTTGCCAGTTTTAAGGCCCGTTTGTAATTCTGTCTCTCTAAACGGATTAACTCCTGATCATGAGCCCGTAGTGCCAGGCTGAGGGTATTTCTAGCTTCCCTACAGTTCTTATCGTACCATGGCAAGCTTGTTGGGTTTTTTCCAGGTTTCTTCCTAACTGGTTTTGAACAAATTTTAGATAGTTCTGCCAGAAATAAGTCGGCCGCTGCAATGATTTCAGCATTCTCTCCAGCTAGGTTTGGAGCAGCTATAGCCAATATGTTGGCTACCCGCTCCGCCTGGAGATCTGACCATACTAATTTACGGCGGTTCAGTGCGACAGCATAAGCTTCGCATTGAACTGCCACCTGCCGGTTTCTAGGTAAGTTAAATTGACTTTTCCCTAAAGATAGTGTAGCCGCCAAATATGCATGGTCGCTGCCCATCCGCTCTCCAACTTTAAAGTCTAGAAGGGCGTCCCAAATAAACACATCAGCTATGATAAAGTCTATCCGGGATGGATTTTCACCAGAGAAACATGTCAAACCTGCCGGGCTATCTCTTTTAAATCTGCCATTCAAAATCTCATATTGTTTTTTTCTAAAAAATCGAAGAGAAGACCTCCCGCCTTTTTAGATCGTTTTCCCAAGCCCACTGCAGGATATATATTATTAATTTCTTCCACGTCGGCGGTGTGGCATTCTACTTTAGCTTGGGATATTACACTATTAAAATCTCCTACCAAGAGGAATCCATGGGGCAAATCCGGGTTTATGACAGATTGTCTTGGGTCAAAATTACTAATCCAATCCTCAATCACTTTTAATGCACCCTGGTCATTGGATAGCCATGGGCGGATATAGACATTGACTATTGTCAGCTTGAGACCTTCCTTTGGTTTTAGTGAAACAGCAACTACGTTTGTTAGGTCTAGCTTATGCTCTTTGATTGTGCCACTAAAATTTGCATTTACCAGGGTGGATACTCCACCCTGCGCATGTCCTCTAGTAACGGGTTGGGCGTTTGCTGAAAAAACCGCGAAACCCTCCATGCTTAGTGGAGAGGTTAGCCAAGTTTCTTGGAGACGGATCACCCCATTCATCTTAAATAGCTCCAAAACTTCACTTTCGTGTCGTTTGGAGCAGTAGCCCTGTATATTCCAGCTAATTAGCCCAAATGTACTACTGGCTGCCAGTGGATCGACCATTGTTTTTGGGACAGTTAATTTAATAGGACCCAAGTCGGGGGAGCATGAAGTTTGTCCGATTACGGGGTCTGCCTCATCTGCACATCTAACCTCCGAGTGCTTTTTGGTTAGTTCCATTTGGTTGCTCAGAGCAACCAGTCTAACTTTAGAGGCTAGCTCTCTGTCATGGGTCACTCTAGGGCGAGGGCACTCTCCTGGTGTTAATAAGCCACCCAGTCAATCCACTCTCTCTAAGTTAGAAACCCAGCTAGGCTGCCTCCAACGATGGGGGGCGTTGGGATTTATGGCAGAGTGATACCCATCCCTGTTCCACCCGAGACCACCTGGTTGCATTCGTTGACTGTCAACTATGTTTGTCCATGAGGCGATACAGGGTCCGTCATAAATTGACCAATGACCCTCTAGTGAAGACCCGACTCTATTTGACTGTGGCATTCTCGGGGTAGGATAGAAAAACCCCAGGGGAAGAATCGATATTAGTGAGTGATTTTGTCTCAAAAGGCTTGCCTGTTGTAAAATGGAGTGAGCCAGATGGCAATCAAAAAACTCTAACACCACACAATCTCCTTCACACTTTTTTTCCGTAGGGCCTATCCAACCCACTCTTTTCACTGATCGAATATTATTAGTGCCCACATTGTCAAAATGTAATGTACTACGGATAAACCTCACGGCCTGACAAAGAAGACCATTAGTAGTTTCATAGCCCTTTTTTACATGCGGAACATTAGAGCAGACCACCGTAAAAGGGGTGGCCTGCGGGGGAAGGTCAAAATGAGGTGGGACAAATTGCACTGCCATGAGTTTGGGAATAGGCCGGATTCGCTCCCTTAACTGACTGGGGTTATTAAAAGACTGAGGCTTTGAAACTACTAGATTTCTTTGTGGGCTGGCAGAGTTCTCAACAGATGGTACAGGCTGAGGGGCAGGGTCAGGGACTATATTTCGCCTAGGTACTACTGTCTTCACGCCTGCCCTAATTTCCTTCACATAGTCTGGCTGAGGCCCAGCATTTACTGCCTGCTGCGGGACCGTGTTTTTACAGGGGGTAGATGTCAGAGCACTCTCAATAACAGCTAATCTTTGGTGGATTTTTAACAAAGTGGCTTCCAAGCGCCCAAGACTCTCCATAATGAAGTCGTCAAATGCGCGGGAGATGGCGGAAGAGGGAGAATTTCCTTGGATTACAAAGGGGGAGATAATCTCTTTGATGATGGCTGACCTAGATTTTCTAGCTTTTTTTCTTTGGGGTACCTTACAAAGTGATTTCCCCGGACCTTGAGCCAGAGACTTCCTTTTTTTGGATGACTTAGGGCCCGGGAAACTTAATACTGGGGCACTTGATAAGTCTATAACCATATTTGGAGATTGTGAAAGTCTCTCCTCAAATTCATTAGCCTGCAATTTAGTTGTTTGCACAGGAGAGGAACGTACAGCCAATGAAATAGGCATAGAAATCCCTGAGGCCAATGTGGGGAAAGCTACTGAGTCAGAAACATGCACTTCAACCGCAACACATTTTTTCTTTGTCTCATCTATTTCTTTTAGAGTTTGGGCCAGTTGGACGTCGATATTAGAGATTGCTTTTTTAAAGTAATCATCTATAGGGCCTTTAATTGGAGCATGTGCCATGACTGTAAATTGACAAAGAGGAGTATAGCTGCAATTGGTTAGCCTCAGCTATAATACACCGGTTAAAATAACACAATTAGCGTATCGCCTAAAGAGTCACAGATAAAGCAGAATGAAATAAAATAGAAAACAATTATTTAAAAGTGCTAATGGGAAAATAGCAACAAACTAAAATATTACACAGGTAGAATTAATAGGCCACACACTTGTCGTAAAGGCTAGTAAACCCCAATTTAGTAGACACCACACTTTCTGTGCTGCCTAATAGGTCTAAAAATGAACACAGCAGAGTTTCAGTTGGAAAAAATATGATTGTTAAATATTGGCAACCGATTAAAAGTGCTAGTGCTAAATAGCAGCAGTTAGAAATACATCAATAACAGAATCAATCTATACCACAGTGCATAGAGAACTCTTCATTATCTGGACGTGCGTCGGGCTCTAAATTTTACCTCCGGTGCACAAAGGATTTTCACACCAACAGGCTGTCACTTATGGAGGCGCTCACAGAAACAGGTATGAAAATCAGCCCCAACACCACCAATGGTGTCAGAGCTGATTTGCATACTGTTCTCACTCTGGAGGTAATGGCAGATGTAGGCCAAGGAATGATGGACGTGGAGCAGCCTTGAGCTGTTACCTGTTTCTGTGAGTTAATCCGTTCTTACATCCATTTTTTTTTTTTTTAAATCTTAGTCTTTATTTTAGCAATTAAGCCATAACAAGACGACACATAAATACATACACAAATTCCATTAGCGTAAGTTCCAACCTTTTTGCTTGAATACAATTTTTAAAAACATATACACTCTTACAATTTCATCGTACTCACATTCACTTAATATTTTCAAAATATCTGTCTGTCCCTCAAAATCAGTATATTTGCTTAACCATAATTTTCGTTCAACTAGGGTTAAGGGGCATTGCGTACATGCGTGTGCAGGGGTGTCCATCTCTTCAGTACAGATTATACAATTTTTACCAGTCCTTACGGCAACAAGGCGAGGAGATAGCACATTTAATCTAAATTTTAAAAAGGTACAGGTGACTTGCCAAGAGTATCCATTCAGAATGTAATCTTCATACTGTTGGTGCATTTTTATTACATTATACACAGATAATGAAGATAATTTTTGACAGTGTTTAACATTTTTGGAGAAATGGCTACTTTCAGTTCTTTCCTTAATATTGGTGTGTGCAAATGATTCCCAATTGCCATTAGTCATTGGAACAGTAATATCTATATTCAATTCTCGG